>CAKAKR010067603.1:77828-130769 GCA_916700685.1 Adelosebastes latens | reverse complement strand
TATATATAAAAATAATTAATAAAATAGATGAGTTGGGTGTGTCTTTTACAACCTTTCCTAATTGCCTTAGTTTCCCATGCATTTAATAGTCGGCATTTGGTTTGACAGACATCACTAAACTATTATCCATTAAACAATTGACCACAAAAGGAACTCGTTTTATATTTGTATTTTGACCAAACAAAATGACTAGGGCTGACGTGATAATAACACGTTAACGCAAATTCGTTTTAACGGCAATAATTTCTTTAATGCATTAACGCAACTTGCGATATTAAGGTTGCAGCGGGCTCAGTTTTGAAGCTAGAATGAAGATACTGGCATCCTATGAAACTAGTAAACTTAAGGAATCCACTGGTACGAGTTTGAACCAGGTCATACTAGCTAGCGAAGGAGGCTAAATAAAGCTCCAAACTTACACTAAATTTTGGAAAAACTGGCATGGCCATTTTCAAAGGGGTCCCTTGACCTCTGACCTCAAGATATGTGAATGAAAATGGGTTCTATGGGTAACCACGAGTCTCCCCTTTACAGACATGCCCACTTTATGATGCCATTTTATGATTGGAGCACATTATTTTTTATGCTAAATGCAGTACCTGTGAGGGTTTCTGGACAATATGTGTCATTGTTTTGTGTTGTTAATTGATTTCCAGTAATAAATATATACATACATTTGCATAAAGCAGCATATTTGCCCACTTCCATGTTGATAAGAGTATTAAATACTTGACGAATCTCCCTTTAAGGTACATTTTGAACAGATACAAAATTAATTTGCAATTAATCGTGATAATCATGGACAATCATGCGATTAAATATTTTAATCGATTGACCGCCCTCGTGAATGAGTAAATGTAAATAAATAATGTATTAAACATGACTTTCTCTTCCCTTTATGCTCTACTCTCAAGGCACACCTGCACATACTATGAGCTCACTTATTTCCTTCTCTCATCCCTTCCTATGTCTCCTATCTTCTTCTCCATCCATCACCGTTCTTCTTCTTGCCTTTTCATCGTATCATCTCTCGCTCTTTCTCTCTCTCTGTCTCTGATTCTTTTCCTCTCTCACTCCCTTGTTCTCAGTTTGTGGATGATTAGTTAGATGGTGTTCCTGCTGGCTGTTGGTCTGACTATCCTTGGATCACAGAGGGGGATGTGATCAGTAGTGAGGAGCTGTCCTTCTGCGTCGTTCTGCTGGTGTGTGTGTGTGTGCGTGTGTGTGTGTTGTGTACCGTGTATGTGCCTGTGTGTGGGCAGACAGCAGCAGTGTGAAGCATGCTGCCGGTAATGAAAGCAGTAGGACCAGGGAAGAGGTGGAGAGGAGGTCGAGTAGACCACAGTGAAACACACACACACATATGGACACACAACAGCAAGGTAATGCACAGTGAATCTGCATAGTACAGCGAACACAGTGTCTCTCTCATACACACACACACACACACACACACACACACACACCTATCCACCCACCCCGCCACACACAGATACACACCTTTATTGCACCACCCTGCTGACTTAGAGGACAATGTAAATTCAGTCAGGGATGAGTAATAACACTGCAGATACACACATTCTCCTACACATGCACACGTGTGTACGTGCACACAACACAACCACATTTTCTTGCTTCTAATTTTCTGACAAAGCCACACCAGCGTAGACCTCAGGCTCATAATAAGCAACATATAAAAATAGAAGCACTGGGTATGCACAAAGCCCAGATGCTTGAATTCCAGAAAATGCTAATTCTGCTACGGGGCCACGCAGTAATGCATGGGGTGCAGCCGCTCTCTTGAGAAGCAGAAAACCAGAAGGATGTGGCTTCTGTGAAATGAAGACATGAAGAATAGAAACTTCAGCACAAAGAGAGCTTGCAACTGCATAAGAGTGACATATGTTGATTTAAAGTTATTCAAAATGACCCTCTGAGACCCACAATAGACCTGTTTTTGTCAGGGTGTCTTTAGGGGGAGATAGCAGGTCAACAGTAGATGTCACATAGAAGTGGTGTACATCATCTGAAAGCTGGGAACCTGAAGATTCATTTGAGATGCTGCTCAGCACTGTGTGTCAAGTTGTTCTAGTCATAAAACAGAAATAAACATGAATGAATGAATTAATGAATTATTTTAAATGAATTATAAAAGTGTATAAAGTTTTGATAGAAGTATATGATGGTCATCTTCATGCTCTATTATGTCTCATAAGTTGTTGCAACAATTTTTGGGTTGCACAGATTTGGTGCTAAATTTAACCATTTTTTTTTTTCGAGAATTAATAAAAAATTATCAATAATCCCTCCAAAATATCACATTAAGACACAAAGACCTTGAGGAACACCATAGAAAAAGCCATGCTGTGATTTGGTATAAAAAATGTTTGACATTTTGAGATTTCTGCAAGAATTGCGTTTTTCGGGGATTGGATGGCAATTCTGTTGTGGAAACTGCTCAGAAACCCCCTTATTGTCAATCTACCTAAGAAAGCCATCCATCCTCTGAATGCTCTAGGTCTCTAGTTTGTGGTTGTACCGTTTCATGAGGATGTGTTTATTAGAGGTAACCACAGGTCATTTTATACAGTGAGGTCAAATTTTAAAAAAAAAATGGTCTCACTACAATGAAATGGTTACTATGGGGACTAACACCACACATGAATACAGTTGGGCTCATTGGATCCATAAGAGTCTCAGCTTTACAGTGATACCCAATTTATGTAATTCCAAGACTGTTTAGGGACCCCAGTATGCAGAAATATTCAAACACATCATTTTAGTATAGGAGAAAATAACACATTTATACTGCATGAGAAAAAAACTGCATGTGATTATCATAAAGTGGGCATGTCTGTAAAGGGGAGACTCGTCGGTACCCATAGAACCCATTTACATTCACATATCACATATCTTTGCATAAGTTTGGAGCGTTATTTAACCTCCTTCCCGATAAGCTATATAGACATGGTTGGTACCAATGGATTCCTTAGGTTTTTTTAGTTTCACATTATACCAGTATCTTCACTTCTAGCTTTAAAACTGAGCCCGCTACAACCTAAAAATCGCAAGTTGCGTTAATGCGTTAAAGAATTAGAGCCGTTTGTGTTATTTTTAAAATTGTGTTTACCCGTTATTATTGCGTTAACTTTGACAGCACTAATTCTTTTATATTTATTCTTGAGCACATATGGATATAATTATAACCAGCTTTTTATAGTACTTACATTTTAATTTTTGCAGCCCACGGTTGTGGATATCTGCTGTAGAGGCTCTCCTTGACTGGGGAGTTGGCAAATAGCAGTTGGCAGTTGACCATCAATTGATCATAATTTGATTTGAGGATTTATCAATTTTGCAATACCTAGATCTTTGAACTAGCATTGGAGTGCTGTAATTATACCTAATAAGCAGTGTATTCTAAAACATGAAGCATCTTTATGTTATGTAGATACTTGAAATATTTAGAGACAGAAATTGAGTTGAAATTGGGAGCGCATGAATAAAAAATGACTTCCAAGTGGCTCGAGAAGAATTCAAAACAATATGCCTTGTTAAAGAACCCATGAAATGGAGATTGGAGCTGACTTCATGACAAGTGGACCTGATAAAAAAGGAAATAGGCAGGGGTTTTGCAAGTTGATGAGCAGCAGAGCAAATCGCATCAGAACTTCACAGCACATTTACCATACAGTTGAGGAAAAATGATTTGTGTCTTTTTTTTTTTTGGAGTGCAAATTTCTAACACGTAAACCTTTTTTTTGGTGAAACTTTCAGTCTGTGTCATCTCCTTGGAGAACCTTAGGGTGAGGCGCATTGCTAAACACCACCAGAAGTCATTTTTCACTTCATGGGCTCTTTGCTAGTCAATGCTCATCACATTATAATAACATTAGAGCTGGCTGTTTTCTCTGCCCCAGATTTGGCTGTGTGGGAGTAAAGGACCTGGAGGGAATTTTGTCCAGGAGAGAAAAGTGCAAACTTCTAACTAAGTTTGTCACGCACATAATGATGCACCTGTCCATTAACGCCAACTGGGAACATTAAGTCATACATAACACTCAAGCACACGTAAAGAAACACACATGCTCATTTGTAAGGTATGCTCGTTTACCCGTCCCTTGTTCCTTCACCTCCCCTCAGCTCGCTCCTCGTTGACTTAATTAGTTTGTGCATTCATCACACCTGGTGGAGTGAGAGAGACGGCGAGAGAGACCCTTTGTAAATTATGAATAAATGTAGCTCAGCGTGTGTTACTGTTTAGCATAGTTCATCATTCACAGGCTTTTTATTCTTTTCCCGGGAACTCAGATGTTTAATTATCTCCCCTTCCCCGGATGGATTGTGGCTTTAAATAAAAAATAAGTCAGCGAGTCACTTTAGATTGTACTTTACATTTACATACATCTATCATCATATCATTTGATTGTGATTTATCGTTGTTAAGGCTCTAATATAGTAACACAGAGTAAATTAGAGCTTAATTAGGAAGGCACTTAAGCACTTGGAAAATGAGGCTTTAATCAAGAAACCAAAGTTTAATTGCACAATAACATAGATGTTGTGACCAGCGAGCATCACAGGATGCAGCGTGTGAGTGTGTGTGTTGCCCATATGTGCCTTGTTTTCAGCTTGACTGTGCTGTGAGTTAATGAGAGTGACTGCTGAGTGGCTCCAACGTTGTGGACATCTGCCCTTCCCTCTCTTTTTCTGCCTCCGTCTTTTTCTCTCCATCATTTCCCCCTTTTTTAACGCTCGGTCTCTCCCTGTGACAACCTTGGAGTGTCTTTTATCCCAGCAGGCAAGCTCAGTGTTATTGGACGTTGGGTAATGTCAAACAAAGGACAGTAATGTTAACGGGCTATCATTGTGGGTGAGAGATCTGAGAAAAATAAACATAATTGCCTTGATTATTTTCCTGCAACCTTCATTCTTCCTTTCAGTTCCTGCTGGGTATCTCTGAACATTAACTTTTACAATTAAGAGGATTACAGGGTCAGAAGTGTGCCAATTAAGCGTACCAGTTCACACCACATTGCATCCAAACTAGGGCTATCAATCGATTTAAAATTTATAATCTCGATTAATCGCATGATTGTCCATGGTTAATAGGACAATCATGCCTCATGCCTTTTTTTTTCTTTCCTTTGTTTTATTTATTAGTATGATTTTGTGTGCCCTCTTTGTAAAGCGTCCTTGGGTTTCTTGAAAGGTGTTATATAAGTCCAATTTATTATTATTATTATGATTAATCACAAATTAACCACACATGTACTGCATTTAGCATGAAAAAATATGCTCAAATCATAACATGGCAAACTGCAGCCCAACAGGCAACAACAGCTGTCAGTGTGTCAGTGTGCTGACTTGACTATGACTTGGCCAAAACTGCATGTGATTATCATAAAGTGGGCATGTCTGTAAAGGGGAGACTCGTGGGTACCCATAGAACCCATTTTCATTCACATATCTTGAAGTCAGAGTTCCTTTGATAATTGCCAGTTTTTCCTCAGCAAAATTTAGCGCAAGATCGGAGAGTTATTAAACCTCCTTCGCGACAAGCTAGTATGGTTGACACCAATGGATTCATTAGGTTTTTTAGTTTCATATGATGCCAGTATTTTCACTTCTTGCTTTTAAACTGAGCCCGCTACAACCTTGATTGCGTTAAAGAAATTAGTGCCGTTAAAACGAATTTGCTGTAACGCTGATCTGAACAGTGCTGTAGTCAGTAGTAAACAGACAGACCTTGCTCTCACTCTTAGTTGATGGTGCAAACAATCAGCACACAGCTTCAAATTTGAAAAAAAAAATTCTGTGATTGCTTTCGTGAGATGTTTGTTCTCTTTGAGACAAGTACGAAATCTCATTCTTCACAAGTATTGACTACACATTCTTAGACATTTAGCCGAGGTCTTGGTTCAAGTTGGGGAGCCAAACAACTCAGATGTTATTTTCCTCTGTAGCTTTGTCCCGCACATCCTCTAAGACGATGTGTGAATCAAAAGCCAGTTATTTCACAACTGATGAAGATGTTGCCCAGGCATTTACTTCAGCTTTTTACTTAACTCCAGCTTCCTCTGAAGCGAGGAATGTGTTCTTGGTTCTAACAGGCTCATCATCACAGCTGTATTGCCTCAACTAACCAGCTTACTTCTGAAGTTTAAATAAACTTATCTGTAACCATGCCTGCAAGTTCATAGAGCAGTCTGGTATTTTCCTGACCTTGAAATTGGCTTTTCCCGACTATTCAGGCGCTCAGCGCAGAGTGCACGGTGCACAGGTGGGAGGAGAGGCACAAACAGGTGGGAGTTTCAAACAAATGAGGCAGAGCAAAGAGAGTTATTGGTGAAAGCTGGGTCTTAGATGATTTGCTGAGAATAGACGTTTCTGGTGATGTTATCAACAAGACCAAACTTTACACTTATAATAATGGAATCAAACACTCTCCAGCCAGTAGATGCATTTAAATCTGTATCAATAATAACTTGATTGAATGTGATTTAAGCACAAACATCGGTATATCCGTCTGCACTGAAATGATTGAGTGATTCTTACTGTAGCTGTTATCCACAGTGTTTGTATGAAAACCTTCTTCACTTCATTAAATCTCTGCAGCCATCTGAAGACAGCAAGACAGATGTGTTGATAAGTCTACAGCCTCCGATTTGATAGTAATAACACTGCACCGTCCACTGTGTCTACCTTGATTACATGGAAACAGCACCAGGCCGACCCATGGTAGATATCACTGCTGATGATGGTTTACATGTACATGTGATGAATTGCCATAATGCCGGTGCTACTGATACCCACATCTGTCTGTAGTGGTTGTATAGAAGGACAACTCCTCCAGCATTATCGGAGGACTTTGCCAATGTGACACAGCTAATCTGTGAGACTGTCCTTCTCCTTTGCCATCTGGTGGAGCATAACAACGTGTTAATATTCAAACAGGTGATTAAGAGTGTGTCTACATCCATCTATGGCTAACTCTATAAGACATACTTGCCAACCCTCACGATTTTCCCGGTAGACTCCCATTTTTCATTGCCTTCTCCCTGTTTCCTCCCGGCATCACAATTCTCAAGTATTTCTCCTGATTTATGGCAAATTTTCACACTTCTTTTTTTTCCTTTTCGTTATGTTAACCTGTTTCTGGCTCTGTACAGCGTCTATAAGCTCTACTGTTTCCACCTGGACGACAATAGAGCTACACTAAATGTCGTTTCCTGGCGGAAGAGAGCAGTCGTGATACAGCGCAGTTTGAGCTCACGTTTGAGCGGGGCTTTGCTCGATGTAGCGCGACGCAAGCCATTGGAAATAGCAGTTTTCAGAGGTCAGTAGTGCCGTTGTCGCGTTGTGTCTGAAAAGGCCTTCAGTGAGTGAGAGACGGAGAGAGAAATTGAGAGTTCTATCTGAAAGAAGTGACAAAAAATGAATAAAAACTGATGAATAATAATTTATGTTAGAGAATCACACACGTTTAGGCCTATGCATCTCAAAGTAATACACAGTATGCATATCTTTAACCCTCTGAGACCCACAATACACCCATCTTTGTCTTTTTTTAGGGAGATACAGGGGGTCTTTAGGGGGAGATAGCAGGTCAACAGTTGATGTCACATAGAAGTGGTGTGTATCACCTGAAAGCTGGAAACCTGAAGATTAATTTGAGATGCAGCTCAGCACTGTGTGTCAAGTTGTTTTAGTCATAACCAATAGAACCCATTTTCATTTACATATCTTGAGGTCAGAGATCAAAGGAGCACTTTGAAAATGGCCATGCCAGTTTTTCCTTAATAAAATTTAGTCCATCTTTGGAGCGATATTTAGCTTCTTTCCTGACATGGTAGCAATGATATGGTTGGTGCCAATGGATTCCTTAGATTTTCTAGTTTCATATGATATCTGTGTCTTCCCACTAGCCCTAAAACTGAACCTACTAAAGCCTGTGAAAGACAGTAAAGTCAGTCGGTCTTGGGGTTAAATAAAAGTGCCACTGGAAACACAGTAAAGGGTTTTGCAGAATTGTATCGCAATACAATATAATACTTGAAAAAAAATGACTATATTGTGCTCCAATGCCAAAAAATCTGCTAAGATTAAAGTGTAATAGTCAGCTTTCTCCTCACTCTCCTCTCTCTCGTCACACATGCTGTACTTTAATACACTGTTTGATTCCATATTGGTGAGGTGCAGCTGCTGTCAGTCAAGCTGTCCGTGGCAGCAGTCATCACAGAGATATCGGGATGCCACACACTCATAACACAAACACCTGCATGCATTCAAGAACACATCCACATGGCTAAATGACAAGGACACTTGCTCAGCAGGGATGTATTCACTCTCCTGCTAGCTGTCACATTATGGAGTGACTGTCACACAGACACACACACACGCACGCACGCACGCACGCACGCACACACACACACACACAAAGGTTGTAGAGGACATAGTGTTCATAATAGAGAACACTCCCTGTTTGCCATTTATATATTCATGGCAGAGGTACACATTTGACTAACAGCAATGCTGCTCTCTTGGAAAAGCGAATGGCTCACAGGTGCTCAGAAGTACACGGAGGGTGAGTGAAAGATTAATTAAAAGGACGTCTCTGATTTTGTCATTGTGCCCAACGATGGCCCTAAAGCCCCAAATTTTCTCCAAACTGTTGATGTTTTGAAATTCTATTTTGCTTAAAAATTGTCAACAGAAACGTCTGCTCTGCATCATGTGGCAAGACGGATTAGGAATAGCAAGTCCCTCCGTATCCATTTTTCATATTGTATGACAGTGTGGGCAGTCAAGCATCACCATCTACAATCAAACATCTTACATCCCTCTACAATCAGGCACTGAAAATAATGGACAAAAAGCCTGTCCGGTGGCATCATTGTCACACACTAAAAAGACAGAATCTACTTAGCTTTGAGAGCTTTACTCATTTTTGTTTTCTCAAATTAGTTTTTAAATGTGTTAACAATCTAGCCCCAGAGCCTTTTCCCAGATATCCAAAGACAAGACAGTAATAAAGTAACTAGGAACATTGTGAATGGCAGCGTAGAACTACATTTGGACAATCGGCTTTCTCCATTAAGGGCTGTCAACTCTGGAACACATTACCAACCGAAATCAAATTAAGTCCAGATATAACATCCTTTACAACAAAGGCTAAGTGCTGGCTAAAAGCAAACCAGAGCTGTATCTATTTTTAGCAAATTGTACTGTAAACTACCAAGGTGTATTGGTGTATGTGTATTAGTGTATTGTGGTAGGCTATGTATGATAAGTATGTTATTGTATTTTCATATTTGTAGTGTATTTTAATTACACTACATGTAAAAGCCCAACTAGGGACAAGAGTTGAAAATTAGCAATAACTATAACCTCTCTGTGCAGCACATCAGTATTGGAACTATGTTAAATTGCATCGTCCCTATCAAATAAAAATCAGATCAAATCAAAGTTTTATAGCACAAGGTAATGGAGGGAGACAATTGTGAATAATTACAAATAAGGTATACGCCGCTGGATCTGAGTCGGAATGGGCCACCAAACATAAAAATGAAACTTGATGCAAGATGGGGCACGCATATCAGCCACATTGGACCATAAAGTTGTAGCATCAGCACTGAGATTATGGAGCACTTATTACACTGGAACCTGTGAGCCCTGAGGTTTATTGCACAGAAACCGTGGAGTGAGCTGTTCTGGACATAAACATTTTTTGGGGAATTATGAGATAACAAATTATTTCCCCCCCACACAAGCCGAGTGTAGACGGTCCCTTGGGTACCACAGTCCAGGGAGTACAAAGGTCCATTTGCCATGGAAAGAGAAATGCGCTGAGCTGAACAGCTATCGTGACACAGAGGGGGAGAAGGCAATCCTCAGCTGTGCCTATATGTTATTAAGAAAAACCCTGTGACTGCGAGGGCAAAAAAACGATTCAGACAACTGATCAAGTGCCGTTTTGATGTGTTTATTGGAACAGGATGGCTTGAGAGTGTTTCTGCGTGTCAATGGAACATGGTGCTCTGTTGTTAAGGTGTGAGCACTTGGTAACCAAACAACCTCCCAGTCTTTATCCTGAGGGGAGGTAATGTTCAGTTAAATCGGTCTAATACAGATCGTGACTAGAGCCAGGCTAGCAAGGATGCAGCGTACTTTCCTCCTCTGACCAGAGGCCTGTACTACGAAGCGAGTTCAACATCCCCAGGGTATCTTCTCATTAACTAACCCTAACAACCGCGATCCCGCTAGGCGGTCCTACGATGGTGGTTATCAACTAGCTAAATCAACACAGGGTTTCTCAATGAAAGGGGTGGTGTTTGCATCATATGACCAATCACAAACATGGACCAGTCTGCTGTCAGCAGAGCGGCACATTTTACAAACCAAGAGCAAACTATAATATTAGACAAATACAAAGAAGTTAAACACATAATCCAGACTAAAAGTAACAAATGCAGGAAGGACAGCTGGCAAAAGAAAAACATGCTGATGTGTGAATGCGTAACAGATTTATTAATTTAACGGAATACTCAAAAGTCAGATATAGTCGTCTAGATAGGGCAGTGATGTATAAATGGCTTTCAAAATAGAATGGATGAATAGATTACTCTTCATTATGTCCTTGCGTGTATGACTATTTCAGCCTTCTTTCAGCTGCGTCCCCGACTCCGACAGTGTGAAACTGACTTGGGAGCAACTAAAAAAATAAATATAAAAACATAATTCAAAGCGGTAAGCACCCACAGCACACAGCCAGCTGTCCTTCCTGCATTTGTCAGTTCAAACTGTGTTGCTTTTAGTCTGGATTATGACTGTAACTTCTTCGTCTTTGTGTAATATTATTTTATTATCCGCGCACCAGGCTCTGATTGGTCAGCAGGCAATGCTTTTACACAAGTTGATCTGTTATCTCGAACATAACCTGCTCTGGAGCAGGTTAGCTGTTCAGCATCAGTTACCATGGTGATCTACCCCGGTAAGAAGTGAACCACCGTCGTAGGACTGAAAACCCTGAAGGGTTAACCCTGAAGTTACCTCACTAAGGCCACTGGAGGCCTTAACTTCTGAAATCCCCAACAGCGATAAACCAAGCAGGATCATGTCACCTGTGCATAGGGCCAATACTGCTTATGCAACAAGTACATAGATTTTATTAGGGCACTCGATTTCTTTGTCATTTTAAAAATTATGATCGGAGAATTGTATGCCATTATTAGTTAGCGATAGTGGAGAGTCAGAGCCGGCCCTATAGTCATAGGCGGTATAGGTGAATGCTAGGGGCGCCTAGAAGGAAAAGAAATTCAAAATATATAACTTGACTACTATTTCAATACTATTGTTTCAAAATATTACAAAAAAGCCGACAACAACATAACTAGCCTATTTTCTAGGTTGCCCGCAGAAAATAGGGCCGGCTCATCACCCTAATAGCTAGAGTTAACGTCAGTTACTCCTAGAGAAAGTTTGAAATACTATTCATGTGTTTGGGGAATAACCTACAACAGGATTTTGATAAATACAGTTTTAGCTTAATCTCAAAGACATAAAGCTAAGCAGTTTCTGTGTGAGTGTATGAACACATGATTGGTGGTGGAATTGGCTGCGATGCAACGGGGCACCAGCTAAATTCTTGCCTAGGGCACCGAATTGGTCGGGGCCAGCTCTGTAGAAAGATGACAGGAAATGAGGGATTCGGATCATGATCGGTATCTTAACCCCTAAGCCACGGGGGCATCATTTCATTTTCCTAAAGAGTGAGTGAAAGTAAAGCCGTGATGTGGCCTGTGTAGACAAGAGAACTGAAACGTGTTTATTGCAGACGCCAGCCATTATCAGGTGGATAAGCCCTGATTGGCAGAACAAGTAGCGCATGCATTATTCAGGGAGTTGATCCACAAAGAAGAGCGGGCAAGAGCCTATTATAAGGTGTAGCTTGTGTGAAATAGCACTTGGAATTACAAAGTTTAGAAAATGGAGTGGCATTGATTTTCATAGAAGGGCGGGAGCATGTTGCATGACTCTGGATTTGGAGTAAGAGATTAGAGAGACGCCAGTCTGAAGAGATCATTTTCTACAAAGCCTCTACCAATATGCTGCCTCATGTTGCCTTTATGGACTGAACATCCATTCACACAGCTCACACACAGCCACAGAGAGACAATAACGCACATTACATATAATGCACGGACCTGAGCACAGGCTCACTCTCTCTCTAATTGCCTTTGAGATGACTCTGCCACTCTGTGCTCAAATCTCTGGGAGGATGAATGATGATTATGCGGCTGCAGAGCATCACTTTTGAAATGCAACACTCACACGAGTGCATTTATTCATACACACATTCACCTGCAAATGCCCTTGCGCTCCACACCTATTTTCATAAAGCCTCCAGGCCTGCGAACATTACACACACATTTGCAGACTAAATGTGGATTCATGCTATTTGTGTGCGAGGGAATGCTGATTAATATTTGTAAAGTGATATAACAGAGCAGCAAATGGCTTTTTTCCTGGATTGGAGGGCTTGTTAAAAAAGGGAAAGCCGCAATTTCCCTGTTTCCATTGATTTTATGGCATGGCTGCTTTTCCTTTTATCTATACAGTGTAAGATTTCATTATTAAAAAAAAATATGTCTATTATCATGTTAAAATGGTATAATAATAACAACAATAATAATATCAGTCTCAAAACTCATGAAATCTCATAAAATGTGTCATATTTCCATTTAATCATCGCTTACACTATATTGTTATTCTTTAGAAAGATTTCTATGGCAGATCAGGGACACAGGCTCTTGGAAAGCTGAGTGTGGGCTATTCAATTCTAGTGACTTCTCATGGATGAAAACTATTCAAAATATGCAACGAACACAATTTGAATATGAAACTTGACCTTGAAAACCAACAGTTTGACAAAATAAATTTGTGAATGGGGAAATAGAAATGAATAGGCCACCTATTGACAGCTAAGCCATCTGAGCAACGCTGCAAACTCAGTTTGCTGATAAAGACCACAAAAAGGAGTTATAGGCTTTATCTCTATATTCAAATCAATGATTGGTATTGTCTACAGTAACTGTCTCGTATATAAAAACAAATGACCTGATATCAGACCAGAGGCCTGTACTACGAAGCAGGATTTGGAGTTGGCGAGGTAACTTAACAGGTTACGTTCCAGATAAGAGATCAACTCGTATAAAAGCACCGCCTACTGACCAATCAGAGCTCGGTGAGCAGATCGTATGATAATATTACACAAATACAAAGAAGTTTAAGTCATAATCCAGTCTGAAATCAAAGCAGTTTAAACTGACATATGCTGTATGCTGTGCGCTTACCGCTTTGAATTATGTTTTTATATATTTTTTTTTTTTACTTGCACTCAAGTCCGTTTCACATTGCCAGATGCAGCTGAAAGAAGGCAGCTACAACTGTGTTAATTTTAGCCTGGATTATGTGTTTAACTTCTTCGTATTTGTCTAATATTGTAGTTTGTTCTTGGTTTGTAAAATGTGCCGCTCTGCTGACAGCAGACTTGTCCACGTTTGTGATTGGTCATATGCTGTAAACCCGTGAAAATGTGAACGCGCTCATAGCCAGATTGAGAAACCCTGGGTTGATTTACGGAGTTGATAACCACCGTCGTAGGACCGCTTAGTGGTCGTTAGGGTTAGTTAAGCCAGATAAGGAGAAGATACCCTGGGTATGTTGACCTTGCTTTGTAGTACAGGCCTCTGTATTGTCTCATAGAAACATCTGTAATTTTATGTGAGTTGGGTTATAAATGGATTGCTGAAGTATAGGGGGTGGAGAGTTGAGAAAGGCAGAATGAAGGGACAGGAGATGAACTGCTATTTCCTAGTATGAGTTATGGTCTGTTCTATTTTGTATTGCAAAGTACATGATGATTTTTAGTGATTCAGAATAACCATAGTGAACATACCTGTGCCGTATGTCAGTGGTGCAGTGGGTAGCACTGCCTCTTGCCTCACAGCAAGAGGGTCACAGGTTCAAACCCGGCTTGGGTCCCTTCTGTGCGGAGTCTGCATGTTCTCCCCGTGTTAGCGTGGGTTTTCTCCGAGTTCCCCGGCTTCCTCCCACAGTCCAAAGACATGCAGGTTAGGTTCATTGTTGACTCTAAATTGCCCGTAGGTGTGAATGTGAGCGTGAATGGTTGACTGTCTCTATGTGTCAGCCCTGTGATAGTCTGGCGACCTGTCCAGGGTGTACCCCGCCTTCGCCCAATGTCAGCTGGGATCCTGAACAGGATAAGCGGTTACAGAAAATGGATGGATGGATGTGCCGTATGTCCAAAAATGTATTTTGATCAAACCCTGCAGTAGGGCATAGTACTACTTCACCAAGAAAACAACACTTGATTCAAGAAAGTCAAGCCAACTTTATTTATATAGCACATTGCATACATAATAAGATGTAACACAATGTGTTTTATGTAAAAATGAAATAAGAATAAAACAAGTGCAATTGCAGAAAAAAAATGCTGCTTTAGAGTTAGTACGAGGGATGGTTAAAGGACCTGTGCCTGTGAACCTGAGGGTTCTAATTAGCATGTTTTTATATATATATATATTCTGAGGTGCAAGGCAATTTTGAGCTTTGTATACAAGTAGCAGAATTTTAAAATCAATTGCAGTGCAATGCAGACATCTAAGAATAGGTCTAATGTACTCATACTTTTTAGTTTCGGTAAGAAGACATGCAGCTGCATTTTAAATTATGTGTAGTTTTGGGAGGCCGGTGAATAGACCATCAGAGTAGTCTCGTCTGCTTGTTACAAATGCATGGATTCATTTCTCAGAGTCTAATTTTGATAGAAAACCCCTTAATTTTTAAATGTTTTTTAGATTGCTTATCGTGCGAGATGATTAATATCGCTGTCTATGATTTCACCCAGACTTCTTGCTTCACTTTAGCTCTCCAGAGACAGAGATCTGAGATGATCTGCAATTTTCTGTCTCTGAGCCTTTGCACCAAAGATGAGTATCACTGATTGTGTGTTTCTGTGTAACGTGCAGGTGGGAGCATATAGAGATTAAACAGTAGTGGTCCAAGATTTGAACCTTGGGGCACTCCACAAATAATAGCCACTCTGTCCGACGCAAAGTCTCCAATGGAAACAAAGAACTGCCTGTCCTGTTGGTAGGTTTTGAACCGGTTTAGAAATGGGCCGGAGAGTGGCAATGAGATCCAGGAGCACAAGAACATATAGTTTATTAGAGTCTGTCTTTTATATGCAGTTCACAACTTAGATGACAGTTTCTGTGCAATGGTGAGATAGAAATCATGATTGAAAGTCTAGAAGGCTGTTTGATGTTAGATATTAAGCTAAGAATAAACTGTGTTTTCAAGTATTTTGCTGAGGAATGTAACGTCAGAGAAGGGACTATTGAGCAGTAACTGTTGCATCAAGGCTGCTTTTCTGTAGAAGTTGTTTATTGACTGCTGCTTTAAGTGCTGCAGGAAATATACCTGACTGAAGAGAGCACTTAACAATTTCTAATAGCTGAGGTGCTAAGCAATTAAAAACAGTTTTCAAAAAATGTGGTAGGGAGCGGATCCAAGCAGCAGGTGGAGGACCTGAACTGCCCAACAACACTGTCTAGGTTTTTAAGGCAGGGTCCAAAATTTTTGTTTTGGTGCCATTGACGCTGCTTCTGTCCTCTGCTCTCTTTGTCGGAGTTTGAAACACACACTCACCAAGTGTGTGGTCGTGAACGTAGCAGTGCAGTGTGTGTACAGTTTAGGCTATTTGTCGGTGAGTAAATGCTACAACATTTCAAAGGGCTTGAGCCTAAGGACGTCCTGTTGCCCGAAAAAAATAGGATCCCGGAAGATGAAAATTAATTTTGTGACGAATTCAGGACGAGAGTTGAAAGTAAAATACCCTTCTAACGTTACATGAACTGCGATGAAAATTATGTTTTGTGTAGCACACAGTTCTTATTAAACCTCCCTGACAACATAAAGACATGCACACACAGCACATACCGCCCGCCTCTGAGCTCACAACAGCATCTTGTCCAGCAGCTCCTCCAACTTTAGGATGCACCAGCTAGCAGGGCCGGTCGTAGCTTTTTTGGGGCCCACATGCAAAATCTTGTTTTTTAGACCAAAGGCTACTTTTTACACATAAAAAAAAATATTTAAATTTAACGTAGCTGCATTGTTAACATCAAAATTAAACAAACAAATTAACTTTTGATTTCTCTCAGTTTTGTATTCCACATAATACCTTATTAACTCTATGACATGTACTGAAACAAATGTAAATGTGACACAAAAAGGCCATTTATTATTATTAGAGAACTGGAGGGTGGTACAGTATGTTCAACATTGCTTGAACACAAATTATGACCAATTTATCGTTGAAAAAATAAATACTCCAAGGAAGAAAGAGAGTGAAGGGGGGCAGCAAGACCATGATAAAACATTTTAGAGAGACGGACTAAATGAAAGAAGTGGGGAATCAATGGTGAAGATTTGAAATGGGAGAGAAAATGGGGGAGAGACATAAAGAGCCAGGGATGAAGTAGCTATTTGATGGGGACAACATTGAAGTGATGACCAACATCTACTATGAGTCTCGTTAATAGTCACCGTGTGCGTGTCACCTATAAATGTGTTTATTGCGGCTGTTCATTTCAGATAAGTATGTGCAACCAGAAGTGTGATATTACAATATTTATCCATATGATGGTCACATAAATAAGAACCAGAAGTGTTTATGCGTGTGTGTGCCGATGAATGTTATTACCTGCTGCATTTGTTTCCTCTCATCATCCTCTCCCCTGCCACAGTCAACCATGCTTGATATACAGGTTTCACACACATACGCACACACTCACAGATGAAATACTGCAGTCCTCCTTCTGCTGACGACGCAGTGTTATGAAGTTTCCTCCTCTTTCTGCCCTCCCCTCATTCTTTCTCAATCTTTCTTTTGGTCCGTCTTCTTCTGTTCCTGCTAAGTTTAATGCATTTTCCACACACTGCGAGGTTCAAAAGTGCAGGCGATTCATAATGCATTTTTATCACCTTGCTTATAAGAGCCGCATTAATTTATGGGTTCAAAAACTGCAAGAAAAGAGTGAAAATTGAGAAAGGAGAGAAGAGAGGAAATGAAGAATTTCTGGAATACCTGACACAGAGCCAAACAGAGTACCCCATCAACAGCCTTTTGAAAATGGGCTTCTCATTAAAGAAATGAATAACTCTTACATTACAGAAATTACAAATTAAGAAATAAAACCCATGGCATTTAAGTGCCATTAACTGTGAGTCCAATATTTTGTGGAAATTGTCATATAAATTCCAAAGCAATCTGCATGAAATATGCCTTGAATAAATTCTTCTTCCTATCAAGGATAAAGTCAGTGATTTTGCCTTGACTGTTCTTTGGACCTTGATCAATTCATTTCATATGCATTACATTTTCTCTGTCAAGTATTCATCAAATTGATACCAATTTGGAAAATCTCTCAAGCAGTTATGGCTCTGAAATGATATTGGCCTTGCTTTCATTTTTCAAAAGTTTTAAATGTACACTAGAATAATGGTTGAAAGGTTTTTTGACTGACATAAGGTCGGGGTGGAGACCAAACGATTGTCAACACATTTTAAGGAACGGCATGTCCGTTAGCAGTTATTCAATTCAGAAACATTCCTTTATAAATCACCCGTTCACTATTCACTTCACAAAACTCCAATAACAGAAAATAAAATAATCTACAGTACATCTTCTGATGTATATTTGACTGTGATAGTAGGTGTTATTGTCTCTGAACTACAATATTTTGGATTTCTTTAGTTAAACATATAGATACCACCTACTTAAAATTTACAGACAGAAACATTTCATGAGGATCTCATCACAGCAAATCTGTACCTGCAGCTCAGGAGGCTTTCAATAGCACAAGTGAGGCTGTTCTCGTACACCGTTCGCAGCTAATCCTAAGAAAAGTAATGTACTGTAATTTCTTAATATCCCACAAAATAAATTTGTATGCAATCCAGCAAGTATAAAGAGCGATAAACGCTGCGTAGGGAGGAGGTTGGGGTGAATGTGTGGGTAAAAAAAAAAGTTCTACCCCGCGTGAAACCAGAAGTCAACGTTCATTCATTTGTGCCGTAACGTCTGTACTTAATTTAAGCCACTTCTGTTATTAGTCATTAGTTATTTTAACCCAAACCGCAATCTTTTCCTAAACCTAACTAAGTATTTTTGTTGCCTAAACCTAACCAAGTTGTTTCAGCTGAAGACGAAGTTTATTTTGAAAAAACTGGAGCGGAAGTTGACACGTGTCAGTGTTGCTGGACATTTGTAGGAAAACACACGAAACATGAGGAATAAGATACGAACCATTTAATGAGGATACATTGCACAATTAGACAGCAAGCCTCGTGTGGAAAATAAGTCAGTGGCAGAGATCAAGTAAGCAATCAGTGTTCTTTGCTGTGAGAATAGAGAGAAAAGCGAGTGGTGTTATGATCCCCTTCATTTACACCTTAGTTGTAAGGAAACTTATCTTATTAGAGATCCTTGGCTATATACAACCTGCTCATACAGAGTAATGTTTGAATTATGAGTCACACAATGATTCACTGATAAAATTGGCCATCACCGTCTCTGGCAGCACTCCGATATATAGATTAAAAAAAGAAACATAAGAGAAATGTGGATGTGACGACAGGAGAAGACATGAACACAGGTGAGGGCTGCCACTACCTGAGTCAAGTATATGATTCATCCGGTCATTATAGGAGGCCACATGAAGGTCAACTCAACAGGTGACGGGATTTTTCACACTACTGTAGGTGTTTGTGCTTTAAGAACACCGAAAATGTCAAGTCAGTCACCGTGTGATTCTTTTCTTTTTGGCTCATTAAAAAGTAAATAGACATCATACACTGTTGAATGCAATGTTTTATACTGATGAGAGGTAAACAGATACAGATACTCTTGAAAAAAAGGTGATATTGTTCTTCCTCTTCTTCTGTGTGTTCCTATTGGCTGTTCATTCAACGGAGGAAGCTATTAATCAGTCGCAAACTCCGATCAAACGGTCAAACTAGGCAGCGCTGATCAAATATGAATCAATATTCCGTTACTGTAATGCCTATTTCTCGCCTCAAATGTTTTCAGAAACTTCTTGTAGTGTACTGTCTAGCTGTAAAATAGGAAAGTAACCTATACAACCCAACTTGTAATCCTATACAAGTCAACGGGGAGCTGCCGTTTTTCTGGATACAAAGTGCTATAACGTCTACATTTCTCAACCGATTTCAATGAGTCGTTTTATATTCAAACGTTTTTGATCAACGAGGAGTAACGTTAAGTTAACGTAGTTAAGTTAAGTCAAGTTGATGTATCGCTGCAACAGGCTGAAGCGTCCAATGCGGCGTCTATGTATGTATGTATGTCTATTGTTTGACACCGGAGGACACAGAGGCACATGATTTTCAGATTACCTCTCTCATGCACTAGTGTCAGATATAGTGACCGTTTTATAAAAATAACTTTTTTCCAATTCTACCCACGGCTGCTTTAAGCAACAAGATATTCTTCCATTATTTAAAATGACCATACATCTATTTAAAGAAATCACACAGCAATAATACACTAAAAAACTATAATGTATAACATAATACATCCATAACAGATCAAAACATACTGCACAGTTTATGGCACCTCTTAAAAAAATCATTGCGTGAGCCTGGGTACATTTCCTCGTATGGCTCCTGCAGTGGCTATCGAAGAGTTCCCAAGATGCTTTTCCTCTTTACTGCATGTAAAGTAGATGTTACACAAGTGATAGTCCATCTTATTTTCAGTGTCAAGGCTGAGTACATCTGTAAGGGTTGATCTTTGTGTATGCACTTATGCAACACGTTATATGTACAGTGATAGGGCAGTTATGTGCTCTTATGTGGAGCCTCAGGAGGCCTGTGTAATATGGGAATACAATGTGTGGCACCAACGCCCGGCTATACGGTTGCAGTGGGATGTTTTCCACCGCATACCTTCTCAGGTAATTCTATCATATTCTTGCTGCAGCAGTGGAAGCATGAATTAGTAATTCTACCAGCAGTTTGCTGTTTGTCATATGTTGGTGGATGGATCTTTAAAGCCATTTTGCATCATATTCACAATAATAAAAGAGTGCATGCACACCTGCTCTGGTGTGCTCCTTGTTTTTATCCATCTGTTAGGTGAAGGAAAAATAATTTTGGAGGAAGTCACATTTCATTACAGCGCTTGTGTTTTTTTTCTCTCTTTCTCATCTTCTTTGCCAGCCTGGCTCTAAGAAGGGTGATAAGCTTCTTCCTCCGGAGAGTCTCCACACAGCCCTGCCAAGGCACTTTTGTTTTCCCATCTCATCTGGATAAAAGGCCTTTTCAAGGTCCTCAACCCGGCGATGAGCTGACTGATCTCGTCCACTTTGCTGTTCATCACATTGCTGGTCTGGGTTGTTTGTTTTACATATTAAAGCTATTAGTCGCAAGAATGACAATAATTGCAATCACTGTCTGGTCCATCAGTCTATAGTGGCTGATAATCTGATTGCAATCTCACAGCAGTCATTACAATCCAGTAAGGGCTGATTATAATGAAGGCTTTAATTGCAACATAGATGATGCACTGTAACACAGATAAAATACATAATAATTTTAAACCTGATAAAATATTATTGCTATTCTGTAGGAGGCAATTACAATCTGAGACAACCGTAGCAAATGAGTTGTATTAATGGAAATATGCTAACGTCATTCTGGTGTTTGTTATCATAATCAAACCATGAATATTCACCACTGGGGCGGCTTATCTAAAAGGTAATCTGGGAAGATCACGTATATCCACAAAGAACGGCCTAATGAATACAGTTATTATCATTGCGTTAATTAATTTATGAGCAAAAGACGATGGATCAGCACTTTCATTTCTTCATCCATTGTTCTCTGCTTTGCACACAAGTGTATGTATGACAGGCATGATAATTATAGCATGAAAAAAGATATTTTCAGGCAGGCATCTGTTCACTATAGCTCCGTTTCCACCACAGGAACTTTCCCCCCGAACTAAGAACCTTTTGAGGAACTCACTGCATTTCGACTGCAGGGACCAGGGTCTGAATTAAGTTCCGGGGACATTTTATGGGGCCTTTTTACCCCCCAAAAAAGGCCCTGGTTGGGGGATAGTACTTTCTGAAAGTACGGGAACTTTCAGGGTGGAGTTTGCAAGGATGACCGTCGCTGATTGGTAAAACACACACACAGTACCGCTGCTTCAACGGCTTCAACTTGTGTACCGCTTCATTCATAAACAAGGAAGTTCTCTAGTATCGATTTAGGACCATTTTAGGACGACGGGAGAAAATGTTTCCTTGTTTGATAACATTAAAAGTAAAGTTAAGCCCTGCAGTTGGCCACTGCAGTCGCCCTACTACGCCTACTAGATTTAACAACGTAGTAGGCCCCTAATGACCCACATCTATGGTGCTTATAGCGACTGATAACGCCTACTTAATGGCCTAATAACAGTAAAGAGCATGTGGAAAGAAGTAAATATTATACTCCAAACACCTGATCATAAATGTATAATGTTAGCCGACTGGTTCTGGTAGTGGAATCAAAAACTCTGTTGAGGTGATCCCCTGAGCTCTCCAGTCTGTAGCACACTGACGAAAAGTTAATTTGACACTTCCATGACACACACACACTCTTCTGAAATTCATTGTCCATTTCTTCTTTTTTTTAACCACACACACACTGAAACTCTATTTCAGTGTTCACTCATATTCATTTTCTCACAATCATTGTAACACGTCAAATGCATGGGGCCAATTCATCTACAATAACACAAAACTCCCAATACCAAACGATGACATGAATGACAGTCGCTCTATTACCAAAACAACTCAATTTCTCACCAATTACTCTCCTTCCCCTTCCTTCACTCCTTCTCATCCTCACACTCCCTCTCTAAGTCTGCAGGTACAGTGTGATTAATGGAACGTTATTGAAGAGATGGAACATTTCTGAGATGATTTCATTATTCTTGGAGGAATACTTATGTTACATTCACATGCATGTGCACATGTACATGTACGAACATGCACATACACAATATTAATGTACGCACGCTGCATAGAATCCTTTTTTTTCTGGGCTATTCTTGTTATTGGCCGCCCTGGACTTACATCAGTCATACATACATAAAGTAGACCACGCATTGACTTAATATTGTGCTATGCCAATAGTCACATCCCACCTTAGGTCATGTGTTAGTCCCTTACATTGTGCCAGTATGTTCAATTCTTAATTCTTTAATTAGTTCAACATTATCTGATCTCTTGAATAATATCTTGAAAAGTATTACCCATTTTTTCTTGATAACAAAGAAGAAGACAATGAAGAAGACACATCCTAAGAATAATGTTATAATATTAAAATGACAACAAATTTTAATTTTCAATAATCACTCGATACTAACGAAAGGTTATTATGGAATTTTTGCCCAATGATGCCAAAAGCATTATGCCTACTGCAGGTTTGAGAAGGAGTTTGAATGCAGGACTTGTAATAAAATATGCTTAGATTGTTGTATCTGTATTTTTAACCTAGGTAGACCGAGTACTTCTTCCACCATTGCTATTTTTTTCATGTTCTCAGAACACACTGAACTTGCATTCAAGACATTTACTGAATCAGTATCGATATCAAACTAACACTTCAGTCCCTGCTGATCTTCGTTAAAGAGGTGTTTTTCCTAGTGGGCTTACAGTAGTTATGTTTTTATGTGCTATTTATCACAGTTATGGTGTGATCACACTCCTTGCATATGCCCACCCCCTGGATTACTTACTTACTTACTTATTATTGAGCTGATAATATTAATTAATTTACGGTGAACACTTGGACCCTAATGTTTGGCACCTGTCTGATTTGATGTGATTTCCATACTGTGGCCTTTCAGTGCACTTAGCTGTGTAGTTCAGGTATTGCCCCAAGAGTGTCTTTCAATTAAATTAAAATGAGTTTGATTTTCAAATGAAGTTAGATGCATGTGGAAATGCTGCAGATGATGTTTAATCTAGATGGATTATAGCTCAAGCAATGCTGAAATGACATTTACCAAACATCGCATTTCCTGTAGGACAATTTTAATTTGCAACAAATGGTGTTGAAAACTGTGACAACTAGCTTATATCTAATAAACCTTCCAGAGCCATTGCCTCTGATTAATACTGAAGGAAAATATCACTGTATGCACACAAAACACAGCTTTGAATTTGTGCAGCATATTTTAACAGTTAATTTGGCCATTGGGGCTTTTTACCTCTAAAGCTTTGCCATTATTCAAAGGTTTACATAAAAGGTCAACAAGAACTCATCTGTTAAGACCATGTGTGTATTACTGTACATCAATAAAACATTTGAGACATTACATTCATTAGATTACTGTATAGAAAGTGGACCATTTCTAAGAAGACTGACGGCATCTACCACGACAGTGTGTCAATTATCCAGTGTGTCCAGTGCCTTTCACACAATATCTGCACCATTGCTTTATGGGACAAAACATCAAAATCGTCTTGTCATTGGTGTTCTCTCCTCTTCTGTACTGTTGTTGTGCAAACCATTAAAATAAGTGGTAAGATTCAAATTTATGGTTTTGTTTTTACATAAGAAATGCTATAGATTGCTCCAGGGATGACGTATTTTTTAGGCCAATCAGGAAGTTAGCAGCGCCCTGGGATCCCTCGACAAAAAGCCAATAGGATTTTTCTATTGGGTTTTGAATGAGCTCTGTGGCAAACAAATGTGAATGGTACTTACTGTACATATTTTGTTCAGCAAGATAATCTCCACAAATGAACACCACTTCTCTGATTTTCGAAAAAGTAAAAATAACGTCAGGGTATAAACAAACTACACCATGGTCGTATGAACATGAGCATAAACAACAAGGCTCTAAAGGCGAACGAGTCTGTGTGATGACGTTTTGTGGTCTTATTTAGCCACTTGTAAGCAACCGCCTTATTTAAGACACAAGTGCGATATTTATTGATGTTTTTTATGTCGTAGAACAAAACGTTAAAATCTCTTCAGCTTGTGTTAACCACAGACCTTATTTCAGGCTTCTAACTAAAAACCCATTGACTTTTAGACAAGGGAACCAGAAGTGCTAAAATGCTAACTCATTTACGGGTTTTATCATTACTACACACACTAAACACCTCAGTGGCTGAATAAACCGTGGGTTAGTAAAACGCATCCAAGGACTCTTGGAAAAGTAGCCCTGTGGGCTTGAAGAGGTCCCAATAAAATAAAATCAAGTCAGATTTAGCACTTACACGCTCCATGCAAGTTTACAATTAGAGTCATTTTCTTAAAGAATCCAATACAGTTTTACTAATAAACCCTCATTGAGCATTTAAGGAGATCAGATTGTTAACATCAACAAATCATTACACAGTTGGATATGGCAGAATAGGCTCTGCTACCCAAAGAAATCCGAGCATCATGCGAGGTTCAACGGGGAGCGCGGTAAAGACCCCACAGGAGGATAGAGAACAGAAAACAGCAGACACTTATTACTGAAATATAATGAAATTTATTATCAGGATAAACCCCCTGAGAAGAATCACCTCGTTTTCAAGGGGTCCCAGAATACAAATATGAAAAATACACGATGCAAAAAGTAAGGCATGTCATCAAGTATGATTGATAAGAAACCACAATGAGAGGAAGCTGTGATAAAGGAGGTGGGGGGGTGAAAGTGAGCACATCACTGACTTGTTTTCAGAATAATTAGTGCCAGCTAATTCCGCTCAGCTGACGGGAAGTGCTCCACCTTTAAATGAGGTGCTCCGTTTGTGGTATTCATGATGAATAGGAAAATACCTGCGTGATGCATGGGCAGGTCACCTGCAGCTTGTGTGTGTTTGTTTGTTTGTTTTTATTGCAAATAAGTGCATTTACTCGGTGATTATACTCTATCTGAGAGTTAAATAAATGGAAAGAAAAGCTGCTCACCTCAGATATAATTTATGTATGTATGTATTTGTGTGTGTGATTAGTGTTTTCCGCCAGAGTCTTCTGTATGTTAATTATGTTAGTGTAATATTAGCCAATTTTCTATTTAGCAGCACATGCAACAACAGTGAAGGATCACACACACACATCCGGGGGTTTGCCACACATTTGAATCAGAGAGAGCATTTACACCCTGCAGAGTAATGGATCGAGGTGGGAAATCATGTTTGCATATTTGTGTGTTCTCATGCGAGAACATGTCATGTACTTAGCCTCCCTCCGAAGTCTGCGCAGGGGAACGTTTCGTAGCAGCGGTTACTATGCCTCGAAGGCTGCCAAAGATTCATCAAAGTCCAGAGGACTCACTGGTTATGCAGAACTACTAGAGAGAAGAGGCGGCTCGGGAGATCAAACTGGAGAGGGAGCGCGATCCGAAGTCAGTGATAGATCTACCTGAATCAATGACAGAGATGAAATGAAACGTTTCATCTCTTTTTGAAAGGAAAAAAACAGAGAAGAGGGAATGAAATTGTGTTTGATTCTGCTCTGAACACCCACTAAGTCCAGATAGTGCCGGTGGATTCAGGGCAGGACGACGAGTTGTTCTGTCTACCTGTTTGCATCATGCCACGGTGTCCTGCGTGACTACATTACATTATTTCTTCAGTATGTTGGTTTGTGTGTTTATGAGTGTGTGTGTGTGTGTGTGTGCGTGTGTGTGTGTGTGTGTGTGTTGATGCTAGAGCGGTAGGGCGGGGGCTGAGCCATATGCCAGGCCATATGGGTCTGCAGGGGTTCTGCTCTGTCTGCCTGGGGGAAAGTAAACATGTCTGAAACACACACAAACACACGAGTGCACACCGTGCCAAGATGTCGATGACACCATTTGATAAATCCTCTCTACCCCCAGAGGCAGGGAAGACATGGCCAGAGGCTAACAATGTATTGTGTTGCAATAACAACTATGGCTTGCCACAGTATATAAACAATCATCGCTGAGCATGCAGTTATGCACAAAAGCACCTAAAAGCACACACTATAATTAGCATTCAGAGATGGAATCAATAGTACACGAACAGCAACAGCAGATTAAATCATAAGACATTCAAGTTTTTGAAATGCCAGGATAGGATTAACTATCATATAATTAATCAAGGGCAGAATAAAAAGTATTATTTATTGTGCTTGTTTCTCAGTATGCCTGTTCATCCAGACATTTGTATCAACAAACTGAGATTAGAGAATAACTGTGAAAACACAGCCACATCCTCTTCTGATGGAGAACTCTTCCTCATCAAACAAAGACATTGGAATTATGTTGTTTAATAATATAGTATATTATTATACAATAATACAACAATAATTGTAAGATCCAATTATGCACATATTTATATTTGGTGAAATTGTTTATGTTGGAATGCCATATAACAGTTTTGGTATAGTTTAAATAGCCACCATGTAGGATTATGATTTTAACCATTTTATAGTGCTAGAACAGACATTTTATTTACTTACAACAGTATATAGTGCCATAAGGCAGTTTCAGTGCGCATGGTAAAAAGGCGGCTTTTGGTAGATGCTGTGAAGTGTGCATAGGTGTGAACAAGTTTTTGACCGTGTTATACACCGTGTCATAGCGTATCATAGCGTACAGTGAAAGTGTGATAAGTTAACGTTTAACGTATGGAACATCAAGTCGGTGGTAGACCGAGCAAGATGTAACTTTGATGGAAATCACCTGCCATAACGTTGTAATTGTTTCTCAAATAAACCCTTGTTCAAGTTTCCTTCCCTCCTGTGAGTACATTGGGTGTTCACAAAAAGGATTGAAATTAAGTGGAACACGAGTCAGAACTGAGATACCTTGCAGACTAAGTGGCCTAAGAACTTGGAGCACACTAATAATATAGTATATTATAATTACAATTTTGGCACTTAGGGGAAGCAGAACAAACTGTGAATGAAACATACATCCATGACATATTACCACCTCATAAAGATGTTGTGGCAAATGTGTTAGCAAACTGTTGAATATTTCCTATCCAGCAGGCATGGAGCGACATTAGCATTTATTTACAGTTGTGTTTTGTGGATACGTGACAAATCAAATTCCAATATTCACTCTTCTTTTTTTTAGCTGTTTTGGTCTCCACCAACTCCTGCGGGAAATATCTGGCTCTTTAGCCGCTAATTGTTCATCAGCTAGTCGCTAACTTTGTCTGCATGTCGTGGTTTGGTGCTGGGCAGGCAGCATAGAGTAGATGTATCAGAGCTATTTGGCTTTGAGACTGAACCAAAACAGTAAAGTTGCGGAAAGATGCTAAAATGCTTCGTAGAGCTGAGAGGAACTGCACAGTTGGGTGATAATTCTCATTGTGTTCCACAATACAAGTTAACATTACATAGGAAAACCTTGAATACACTACTTTACAAAAAATATCTCCATTACCTGGTGTAATGACTCCTATTCTTAATGTAAAACTGTGTTTCTGCTGAGTGAAGTGGAATTTCAGCAAGAATCCTGGCTGCTTACCACCTCTCTGTCTAGCTGCACATTCCTTCATGGCTGTTTTATAACCAGTATTGTGCTGGTCTGCCAGCTGACATCTGTTGCTTGGCACTATTTGTGCCAGCTTCCTTTTGCCTCTTTCATTAGTGGGCTGTTTCCAGTCTTTGGCTTGTCAATGTCCGTTGGGGGGCCGAGTGATTCTTATAAAAACCATGCAGCTCTTGTGACACTCCAACCTGCTTTACCAATTTACAATAACTTGATGTCACACCTCCCATCTGTGACAACGGTCTGGCAGTGCTTAAATAGGGCGGACGCTGGCTGATACATGTGGGTCCTTGGGTTGACGGTAGGTGTCTTTAAACACTGAGCCACCCTGCCCAGCCTTTAATGAGGCCTAAAATATGCTCATCATTATCCAAATGGCTCTATCATTCATACTCAATGGGCAATTTGTTCAAATGTAGCATCTGAAATGGAGTGCAGGTGATTTCTCTCCAATTTTCCTCTAAAATCCTCTGTTACCATGGCCAATGCATCCTCTAATTAAAGTTTACTTGAACAAACGTCAGCTCTTTCACCTCCCCGTAATCCCTTCTTACGCATATGCTTCGATATAGCAATTATTTTTTTTCTCCAGTCCTGGCTCTGAATGACTTTGTGATAATGTAAATACTGCCAGGGCCCAAGGTCATGTCTCAAATGAAACCCTTAACCAATCAGAGTCTTCCCTTCAAGACCATGTGATGGTGTAATATTGGTTTGGAGAGTGGCGTGCCACAATATGGTTTTGAATTGATCGCGATGTGTATGCAGCATGGTTTTCATGTTTGTGGTGTGCTTGTTTGTGATGAATGACACATATTCATTTGCATGGATTCACGATGAATCCATCTTTATTTGATATATGACTTTAAACAGAGGCTCTCGTCTTTGGCTTCAAGACATTATAGCTTTCAAATCATTCGTATGTGGGAGTGCATTCCCACGTGTTTACCCATTTGCCTATGTGTGGCTGTGTGTCTGTGTATTTGATATGCAGATATTTATGTAGTGTGTCAGGACCATGGTTGTGAAGGTTTCTTCATAATTTATCAGGTTTTCTCCAGAAGGAATCTATCATGGTGGGACGTTTGGGGAAAATGTTGTATATATGTCAATGTCAATGTGTGAATCATGTGTGTCAGTATGCGTGTGCAGTCTTTTACCGTACTGAACTATTCGAAAATCTGGGTGCTCACTTTAACACACACCTCTCCAAAAACGTTCTCTCTCCGGGCAGCTAACATCCAATCATCTCATCATTTCTCTTCACGTCTCACCAACTTGACACCTCCCCGGTTTTCATGCCTGCTGCATGATCCCACTACTTGTCCATTCTCCTTTAGGGTTACTTTAATATCAAACCCTCATTCACATCCCAAGTGACAACAATATCAAATCCCCATTTTTCTCTCTGGTTACGGCGGATACATTCTGCTGGGGGTGTTTCAGAGCAACTTTGATTTGAGATTTAGTGCTGACTGCAGTCTGCCACACAGGGGCAAACGATGTGTAAGTGTTCTGTTTCGCTGCATCGTGCCTCATATTCTCCTTTCACTTTTGGAGGCAGAGCTGCTCTGGAGACCAAATTAATTTCAGTCATTGGATTTAGCCTCAATGGGTGGAGAAAAGGATACCATTTTTTACACCACTGACATGTTGTAGATGGCAAATAGAGTTCACTGTATTATTAACCTACCTATATAATTTAATTAGTCTGAGGTTTCAAATGCCAGTGACGTCTGTTTTTCATTCACAGAAGATCAAGGTTTTGGAATGTCTGCAGGCTAGCTAGCTCACCTATAGGCTGCCTCTGTATGGCAGATGTGAACCTGTCAGGTCAGTTAGGCTAACTAGCTTTTATGACTTCAACCAATTCCACAATTGCAGCTTCTGGAGTAGCTCTACCTCTGACAAATGTATAACTAAATCCCCCATTTGCTTTATTGTCACTCACATTCCCAGTATTAATGTGGACCTCAACCTCAGCGACCAATTATCACCTTTTAAAGTTATTGTGGCAAAGCTGTTGGAAAATGGTTCCCCATTTACACATTCAGCAGACAGAGCAACATTAGCATTCATTTGGAGTTGTATTTCTGGCCACCTAACAAATTCAAGTCCAATTTTCACTCTCCTTTTAGCTCTGTTTTGCTCTCCACCAACCACTGAGGGAAATATTTATTTCTTTTGTGGCTAAATGCTCCATTGTTCACCAGCATCAAGTGTCTTTTGTTGTGCTGTGCAGGTAGTGTAAAACAAAACAACAATGAGCTAAAAGAGGCTAGGGTTAGGTTAAAAGAGTGGCGTTTAGGATAGAGAGAGTATAGGGTTAGGGAGTTTGGCTGATAGTTTACCCTTACACATTACACCTAATCATTTGATCCATTATTTATATGAAAACATGTATTGTTCAACGTATCTTATACAACAGTTTGTATATCTTACAAAAAAGTTATTCCTAAGGTCAAGCAACATATGACGAATGTGTAACGACACAGGACATCTTTTGCTCGTTACATGCATAGTATTTTAAAAATGAACATCCGTCTTCATAGGAAACTTCGTTACAACAAAACCACTTAATTAGATTTAGGCAACAAAACTAATTAGTTAGGTTTAGGCAATAAAATTACTCAGTTAGGTTTAGGCAACAAAACTACATAATTAGGTTTAGGAAATAAAACTACTTAGTTAGGTTTAGGCAAATGGGTTAGGGGTTAGGGTTAGGTTAAATAAATCAACATTGATTTGTGCTTTCATATGGGGTACGAATGACCCGCCCATCCACCCTGACCTCCTCCCTACGCAGCATTTGTCGCTCTTTATACTTCCTTGTTCAAAATGATGTGGGTTTCATTTGAATTTATTTCGTGGTATATTTACGAATTAAAGTGCATTACTTTTCGTAGGAAGTATGCAGCTATGAACGGTGTATGGGAACAGCCTGCATTGCTACATCTTTAACATTACGTGTAAATATTCCACGAATGCGTTCATAGCGACTTGATCTCAAAATAAAACAGAGAGACAGTAGACAGCGTCAGACAGTGTCAGGTGAACGAACATGCTTTCAGAGGCCAGATCCCATTTCAACCTGCTGAGGGAATTCAACATTGACTCGAACCTGAACATGAAAACAAGACCACTGGCCCCGGTGCCTTTCAGAACATGTTGCATCACACTGTTTGCTTTCCAGTCTTACAGTTTGAGTGATGATGTGAAGGTTGGCTGTGTGTGTATGTGGCCATCTCATGAGTGTCTCTCTGAGCGTCTAGAAATGCAGGCAGATCAGTGATGGTGCACTAATTCTACCATGTTTCAAGCCGTTCTATATTGTGGCTATTTGTGTATGTGTATAACGTTTCATATACTCACACACGCTCGCTCATACTCATTACTATTACAGTGATGGGATTCCAGGCTGTCAAACAGATGAATGATGACAAATCCTTCTGGAAGAAAGACAACCCCGCTCATTGTCTGCCTCAAACCGCATGCTGTGAATGGATAGTGCAGAGCTGGTCCGTGGTTGATACCTGGGGTGATGGTAAGCCATGTACATCATTTATGCAGTATGATCTTGAGTACTGGGATGTTATAGCTCCTGATTTAATAATTTTATTTTAGGTCGGAGTGAAAGAGGAGTAGAGAGTCAGTGTATGCGAGAGAGAGAAAGGCCATCTGAGGTGAACAAAAAATATCTTATGCATATGTTCATCAGCCTTGCCCCTCCTTTCAGCCCACATTGCCCCCTCAGGGTTACAGTCGTGGAGAAGGCGTTCCCAGGGGTTCAGACTCCCTGCCTTGGCCATGTTTCCTGCAGACATTAGCACTAATCACATTAACAACTGTGTTATTTAAAGATCTACACTCAGTCACACAAGACAGTAAGGGGCCTCCTTGATGCATTTATCCCAGACATTTTTTATCACTTAAAAGGACAGAGAGGCAAAGGACATTAGAGCTTGGAACTAAATATGGTTGGTTATTTATGATGGAGGTTCTTCTCCATGTCACAGAGACACAAAACACATGTGGCTGACCAGCTGATTCGTTCGAGCCATCAGGCTGATGAGTAAAACACTTTGCAATATGGGAAAAAAATCTTGTAATTACAATTTATCTTATAAGGTGCAGTTATACGTCCATCTTCTCGATGTACATCATACAGTAGCTTCATTGGTGCTCGCTGTAGACCCTTTTCATCAACATGGCTCAACTACAGTATGTAAACATTGTCAGTGAATATACATGTATGTCTGTATTATAAGCATTGCAAACACAAAGACAGACAAAAGACGAAACAAAACCCCAGAAAGCAAAAGTGGAGGATAGGTTGGCCTTAGGTTGGCCTTGATTGATGATTTGATGGAAAAAGTCTGTGCCTATGTTGTTTAATTTGCTCACAGGACGTGGCTGTTCCCAAAGAATTCAATGCTAGACGGCACTATGAGACCTGTTATGGCAGGACATATGAGAAAAGACTGAGCAGTGACAAAAACTGTATGTGCAAATGAAACCAACATTTTTTTAAGGACGAATCTATAATGCTGCATGAGTGTCTTGGCTCATTTGTATTTTAAAATTGTATTAATGCAATGAAAAATGGGTTTTAGTGAAAACGTGTTTTGTAAACTGATTCAATCATTATAGCTTTCTACAAGGCTGCCAGTATGAAAGCTCTATACATGGAGACATATTTGACAAGAATGAAACTGACTCACAGGCAGTAAGATATCTTCATAAGGCCAAATAAGAATTGATTTCTGGGTCAAAGACTGGGTTGCACAAGCTGAGCTCAGCTTTGGTGATTTCCCTTTTTTCTGTCAGATGTTCAATGCATTATGTTTAATATTTGTGAGATATGCTAGCTAGGAAGTGTATTCGATGGGGAGGTGAGGTCAGTCCTTTATCAACTTGCTGCATAACGTCTGAAACAACCCTCAAGGTGCCTCAAGGACCATTTTCAGAGGACACTTGTAGACTTGTGTTTACAGAGTTAGGACCGACAGGAAAACATCTTCTATAATAGGTTTAGTGGAGCTGTGAACTACAACGGGTTCCATTTTTCGCACATTTAAATTTGTTTTATTCCTTATGTTTGAAGAAAGACAAGACTGTGTATGTCGTTACTGTGCCACCATTGATACTGAAATGTAACATACCAACACAGAAAAAAATCATTATTAAAGGAAAAATATGTAATATATTTACTGTAATAAATCATAGAACGACCGTGAAATGTCAACAGAGATTAAGGAAACATGCTGAATTGAAATACTGGCTTCTCCGACAACAATGCTACAGCCAGTATGTTTTCCTTTCAAATTTCCACTCCGGTCCAGAACGTCTGTTTTGGTTTTGGCCGGTGTGATCCCGTCCACTGCCCATTTCAACACCCCATTGCCACATATGAAACTAATTGTCACGCAAACACCGATTTTCATTCACATATCTTGTGGTCAGAGGTCAAGGGACCCTTTTGAAAATTGCCACGCTAGTTTTTCGTAACTTTGTTGTTGTAATTTAGCATTTAGCATTCCCGACAAGCTAGCATGACATGGTTGATACCAATAGATTCCTTAGCTTTTCTAGTTTCATATGATACCAGTATTTTCACTCTAGCATGACAGAATAGCAACTGGGCTTGCCGGCGGGCCGTCAGAGTTTTAAGGGGTTAAAAATCAGTCTCAGTTCTCAACTCTGTATGCATTTGTCATGGCTGTGGATTCAACTATAAATCTATTTTAGGAAATGGCCAGAATGGCCTACTTAGGACACAACATAGATTTTTAAACAATATTGCATATTGCTTTTAAACTGCTTACATCTATTGCTCTGCAACAGATGCTAAATTATTGTCTTCATTGTGAATCAGTCACGTCCTCTTCGTCTGACCCCTAGCATGAAGAGAGGAGAGTGAAATCATACAGCGGCTGATTGACTGGAACACTCAGACAGAGGCAGAGATGGAGACAGAGACGGCACAGCCAGGGAGCTTTTACAGCTCATTACAGACTGGAGTCCTGGAGTTTCTTATGTAACTCCCTGTCCATGTTTCCGTTGCTCTGTTTATATGTATCTTGTTTGGGAGATAGACAAACAGAGAGAAACAAAAAGTGAAATATCTGCTTCCAAAAGAACAGCAATGAATCATGCAGCCAATTAAGCTTGCTATTTCTTCCCCAAATGCTTTATTTAATCCATATTTTTTTTCTTACCAACATTTTTTTCCCTTTTGATTTACCTGCTTACCCTTTGAAACTCCATTAAAAGGAAAGCCGGAAAAAAAAGTAACTTGTTCGTAGCTCATTGCTGTGACTGCACCTCGCGGAGAGTGCTTTAAAATCAATGCAATCCTGTTAAGTCTCTCACCATGAAGCTTTGGAGGAAAAAGGCTGTTCTTCTCCTTGGATTTCTACATTCTCTCAGACATACATCTCTCTTATCCCCTTTGGCTTGGTAAAAGCATGATGTTTTTATTTTTCTTGATGAATTAAAAGGTTAGGTAGTCCTCGGGGAGTGAAACGGCGCTGGGTACGATTTATGACCCCAGGACCCTTGTGACGCCCACTCCAAAATGATGTTAGGATTGCTTGAATGCTCAGCAGGTGTTCTTTCACTCCTGAAAAGTTTTTTTATTGTAGATTTAAGGTTGTCAGCTCACAGGAGTGCTCCCCTTTCTCTTTTACCTATATCTTGCACTTTCCTCACCTGCCTCTACAACCTCATTACTCTGAGAAACTTCTTGCAGATAAACTAATGGGAGAAAAACAAACAGAGGAGATGAATAAAACAAATTCTCCCTCACTTTGCATTTAACCGAAGATGTGAATACCATTTAACCAGCAGATTTAAAGAACAACCACCTCATTTAGCATGCCTTTAGAAGACATCCATTAGGATCGCCTGAATAAACTCCACTGATAAATTAGAGGTTTATAAACATTCAGTTATGCTTGGCTTAGGTCATTAAGCTTAAAAGGCCATTAGTCGAGCGCCCCTGAGTGCACTGGCCAGGCCTCAATGCGATACCCATCAGTTAGCATTAGGTTTGGGTCGCTTGCTCCTTGTAAAAGAGCCAATATGGATTTTCGCAAAGTTCACAAAAACGGTTGGCATAATTTTCGGGTCACATTAAGAATTGCAAAGTGCTGTTTTCCAATCTATAAAGGGTAATTCAATAATCAGTTTTTTCATTTCAGTGCTGTTTTCATGTTGAGGCTAATTATTATGATTGGCAAATAGCCTATTAAGGAGATTTATAAAAACACGGTTGTTAGAGATTAAAGCTGCAGTGGGTAGAAATGGAGCAAATATGATTCAAAAAAAGTTATTTTTATAAAACGATCACTATATCCTGTCAGTAGTACATGAGACAGGTAATGTGAAAAAAATCATATCATCCGGTGTCCTCCGGTGCTCCTAACGGCACCTGAAAGATTTCACAGACCGGAGGAAAACAACCAATCAGAGCCGAGCTGGAGCCTGCCGTCTCTGAGCAGCTGTCAATCCAATCAAACAGTCAAACTAGGCAGCGCTGATCAAATATGAATCAATATTCTGTTACTGTAATGCCTATTTCTCGCCTCAAATGTTTTCAGAAACATCTTGTAGTGTACTGTTTAGCTGTAAAATGAGAAAGTTTGTGACCCAGCAGCCATGTTGAGATCAGTTGAAGAAATACCAAGCACCGCCCACCATCCGGAGCAAACTTTCTCATGTTACAGCTAAACAGTACACGACAAGATGTTTTCAAAAACATTTTCCCTGAGAAATAGGCATTACAGTAACAGAATATTGATTCATATTTGATCAGCGCTGCCTAGTTTGACCGTTTGATCAGAATTCGCAAGTGATTGACAGCTGCCTCCGTTGAATGAACAGCCAATAGGAACGCTCTCTCTCTCTGAAATGACCTGTGATTGGCCAAGATTCGATTTTTTAAAGCCTGAAAAAAGAGCCAAGAGGAGGTGCAGAAGTCTAGAACACTTAAATTACAATATGCTGAAAGGTTATTATGGAATTTTTGCCCAATGATGCCAAAAACTTCTGCCTACAGCCACTTTAAATATTACTGTTGTTTTAAAACTACAGATGTACCTTTTTTTCATGTAGGACTGTTGTCTTTGTGCAGCTCACAAAAGTTTGCACACAAGTTGGAGACAACTGGCCGGAGGCAATTACACCTCAATGATGAAGTGTTTATATGTTAATGTGTGTGTCATTTGTTGAGTGTGTGTGCGTGCGTGCGATTACCCTCACGATGTCATGCATGATTATGGTAATTAGCAAATTACAGGATAATATCGAGATTACTATTCCGCACGCAGCTGTTGAGGAAAAAAGACAGGAACACACACATATATAAAAACACGGACCAAATGAACGGGTTACAGGATGCAAGTGCAATATATCAATGCAAATGCCAATGACCATCTCCTAATGTCCCCATGAATATGAGGCAGTAGGTCGGAACCATCCATACACAGTGTATAAATCAGCGCTTAACGAGCCCTAACAAGCCCTAACGATCTTATAAGCCCTTGATTAGAGGTTGATTATCAGGACGGCGGGCCAATGCAAATGGCTGTTTACCACTGGCCTTTGGCTGTGTGTGTGTGTGTGTAAAGAAGAGAGTCAAGTGAATCTGTGTGTGTGCTTTTTGCTGTGTGTGGGTGTGTGTGTGGGTGGGTGTGCTTGTGTGTGAGCCTTCAGGGATGAGGTGCAGACTTTGGGTGAAAATGTGTTTCCAATCCACCAGGCTTTGAGCAGGAAACAAAAGGGGAATTGCAGTCACCCGTGAAGCAAAACAGACACTCTCTCTCTCTCTCTCTCTCTCTCTCTCTCTCTCTCTCTCTCTCTTTTCTTCTCCACCTTGCTGCTATTTGCCGAAAAAACAGTGATCCATTGCCTTGTCTGAGATCAGGGTGCACAGGTTCACTAAGTGTTCATGGCACTCCCAGCCAAACCAACAAATGCTCAATTGGTCAGTCACTAAGATATACACGTTATCTTGTTGTATTACTATTAGTATCATTTTTTTTTTATTCAAATGAATCTCTTGTCTGATCACTGGCTTCAATATTCATAGAGTAGTTACTGTTCTTTAGATGTGGATCCCTTGTGGTTTGATATTCTCGATGTGGTAATTAACATTAGTTTGGGTGTTGAGTGCTTGAGTCTGGAAAAAAAAGAAAGAATAAAAAGCTGTCAGAAAGGCATAATTTGGCTTCATTTTCTAATTGCAGTTGAATTGAACGTTTTAGTGCCTTGTGTCTCATTCAAGTTGTTCATTTACACGGCATAGTGAATGTCAAGGCTAGCTCTTCTACAACAAGACTTAGAGGCTGTATTCAAAACCTCCTACTACATACTACTGATGAATGCAGTATGCAGTATGAAACAGTTAAAGAGATGTATTTTGTAGTATATTAGACCAGGCTTTAAAACAGCTATTAAAGCACTGGACAAAAAAAAAGAACTCGTACCACAGTTGCAATATTATCGAAAAATACAATTTAGATTTTTTTGTTCATGTTATGTTTGTTCACTCTATAAGATACTGCATGTTTAAACAATTTATTCTAACAGCTCCTGGTAAAGTAAGACAAACAGGATCATCAATGAGTGGAGATGATAACGGTCTTATAGTGAACTGTTTAGGTATAAAATGAGAAAATGGGTGACTCAGCAGCCATGTTGAGATCAAGTTGAGGAAATTCTAATACTATTATTATTATTATTATTATTAATAAATACCAAGCACCGCCCACCAGCCGCAGCAAAGCCAAGAGGAGGTTCAGAAGTCTAGTTTTCTCTCAGAACACTTGAATTATAATATGCTGAAAGGTTATTATGTTTTTTTTTCCCAATGATGCCAAAAACATTCTGACTACTGCAGCTATTAAATCATCTGTGGTTTTAAGGAGACCAGTGAGTTCCTCCAGAGCTAAAGTATATAGGCAGGCTTCACCTCTAGGGCACCAATGATCAAATGATGTCATATCGTGTAAATCTTCCACCAAAACAAGTTCCTTCCCAACTCTATTTTGCAGGTGCACCATCGCCTTAGCGCCACCCAAGACAATTTTGATTGGTTTAAAGAAATAGAAAGAACCCAGAGCATTTCTTTCCCTTAATGCAGAATTTCCCTCAGAGCCAGACCTTTCCCCAGCAGTGACACAGCGCTAAAATGAAGTGTTGAGATACTGTAGGTGTTGCTATGCAACACTACTACAGATACCAAAACCTGATCCAGGTGCTTGTGCAGTTAACCGACTGGCATTGCAACCAGTGTTGGAAGAAATCACAAAGGCCCACATACTTATTACAAGCTTAAAGCTTCACTGTGGTCCAAAAGCTAGTTTTTCTAAGCATTAAATCCTGAAACAACCCAATGTTTCCTCTGTTTGATTGTAACTGGCTCAATAAATTCACAACACAACCTTATTTTTTTCCAATTTAATAAATTCTATCCATGGATTTTCTGTAATTATCAACAGCTCTCGAACAACCTCCGAGTTAAATCACTGAGTCAACGTGGTGTTTGTGATTGGAGGCGAATGGAAATGTGTGTTAGTGAACAGAGAGCGTGTACCAAATGAAGTATACCTGCAGAATTAATCCTGTTATCACCAATATTCTGCAGTAATAAACAGAGCGTAATTCTGCTCTATTGAATTAAACCTCTTACCTCGGAGTTCCCAACTATCTTTTAATTAAACCTACAGTCAAATGCAGAAGCATACAGTAATGTTTGACTTCCTTTTGGCCAATACACCACTTAATGTATGAGCACAATTGATCAATATTGTGTCTTCAATGACGACAATTTATATTATATTGTCCGAATGGCGCAGCCTCATTTCATGTTTCTTTAGTGTGTGGGTGTGTGGCAGATGTGATTTGTTTTTGTGATTGCATTGAAAGGCACATAACTGCATTATTTCCCCCTCAAGTGACATATTTGTAGTTGCTCGTCAAACAACATTTGCGCCTCCAGCAGTGACAAATGTATAAAGCTGTGATTGTGCTGCTCTGGGGATATTTTACCTGTAGCATCTGGCAAACCCACTTGAGAACCTCAAGTGTGTTGATGAGGTGAGACCCTGCCAAGAAAACAGACGTCAAAAACACGTCAAACAAAAATATGTCGCACTGATGTCGAGCTCATACACAAAAATAACTACAGGAAGTACACTGGATTCAAATCAAACTTCTATCCTGCTGCTGTTTTGGGACAGTGTGACAGGAAGTGGTCTGCAGGGAAAGGCAAATGCATTTCTGATAATCTTATGGGAGAAGAAGAACTGACAGCTAATCGTACTTCTTTAGTGTCTATGCACTACATGTGCTTGTGTGTGCATGTACGACAAAGAGGATGACAGATACATACAGAACCACACTTAAAATTAATGATTAAAAAAAACATGTGAAACCAAAAGTGTTCTTTTACTATGTGTTGCTTCAATTTGTGTCCAAAACTGCTGTATTCACTTATGTGATACACTTGACTTGCACTTTTGCCCCGAGAAACAACAATTTCAAAAATGTATTGGAGACCTTTCTCAGGGGTCCTGGCCCTTTTTTCATCACTCAGTTTTGGACAATCGGTGCTGTTACAGTACAACAAAAATGGGGAATTAACCTTTTGATCTGCTTGTAAATCTTAACACGTAACATCGTAACACTTCATTTTACAGGTCCGCAAATTTCATGGTAATTAGGTGATAATTAGCAAGTAAACCTTTTTGAAATTTATTTTGAATTACTGCCAAATTACCCCAATATTTACCTCAAACTGAAATTAGCTTATAATCATGGTCCCAGAAGATGAATCCTATTGGGTAACTCCAGTCAAAATAACAATTTGCACAAAATAAATCTCCTAATCTCGTATTAGATTATGAAAATATTAGGTTAACAAAACTGAAATTTGCAAATGATGGTCTGAAGAAGATAATCTTTTTTCAATGTAATGTTATTAAGCTCTACAAATAAAACACTAATCATTTAGTTTGTTGTTTTTCTCATCCAACCCTTTCAAAAGCTTCCAGCCTTTTGTAACCACTAGCTGTGATTAGTCTGGTTTCTCCTACCTTGACTTTCTTTGCTTGCTGCAATTCACAACCTCACTTATTATTATACTCTGTGTGTTGGCCTTTCAACTCCAACAATTTGTTGCCACATTCTCCTTACAGTCTGTGAGCCTTATCTCAAAGGATGGACACGCTAAATTTATGTAGTGGGCAGTCGAGCTGCCCCATTTAATTTTTCTTGGTAATGAGATATCATATCCACACAATTTGTCGGGCAATTACATTGTAAGGAGCGGTGCGTAGAAAAGGTCAACAGAGCACAATAAAGAGGAGGAAAAGAAATAATATCAGTGCATTGTATTTTATCATATTGACCTGATATAATAGGTTTTGTTACATGACACACTATGGAAGAAATGGAATTCCAAATGCACCTGTTGTGTTCCAAGAGAATATTTATTTACACCAGACAGGATGGATCTAAAAATCCATGCTCATCCCAACTATTCAGTCAGCTAAACAAAAAAGAAACTTAAAACTTGTTCTCACCAGTGCGATGCAAAAATGCTGGTGTGGGAATACAAAAAATCTACATGCAATTTTTTTTTTTTTTTTATTCCGAAACACCAATAGTCCGAAAAATGTCCCATAGGACAGAAAAAAACAAAACAATTTGTCCGACAGTCCGTTATCCCGAAAACAAACGGCCATTAATCCAAGGCCCCGAAAATACACACTATTCGTTCAACAAACAGAAGCACATGGCTGGGCTACTTATATATTTTTATTTAGAATGGTGGCGATCAAAGGATTTCATTGGGCAAACATATATTTCTGCAGGCGGAAATCCACTGAAATTGACGTCCTTCCGAGTATTTTTTCCCCACAAAAATGTTCCTCAGGGGTGTGTAAGCATATATAAGAACCCCAAAAAAATCCATCCAATATCTGTAACCGTTTATCCTATTCAGGGTCGCGGGGGGGCTGGAGCCGATCGCAGCTGACATTGGGCGAAGGCGGAGTACACCCTGGACACATAGAGACAGACAACCATTCACGCTCACATTCACACCTACGGGCAATTTAGAGTCAACAATAAACCTGCATGTCTTTGAACCGTGGGAGGAAGCCAGAGAACCCGGAGAAAACCCACGCTAACATGGGGTGAGCATGCAAACTCCACGCAGAAGGGCCCCAAGCCGGGTTCGAACCTTCGACCCTCTTGTTGTGAGGCGACAGTGCTAACCGCCGCACCACCGTGCTGCCCAACCCACAAAATCGTTTTTTATAAATTTCTGTGCAATTTTTTCAGACCAAAATCCATGCTTGGTGTGAAACAGCTTTGAGTTGAGAGCAGAAAGCCATAATTCCTCAGTCATCCAGTTGAGCATCATCTTATTGTTCTTAGCTGAAAAGAACAGAACTCAGTCTGCTGTACCCCTTTCCCTTTGTGCTTTGAGATGCCCTTCAGAGCATCATTCTTGTATAAAAGCGTTATTTGCAGGCCACCTGTTCACTGAATAAGTCTCTCCATTCTCTTTTGACATCCGCCGGAGATGCATTTTGGCCGCTTCTATGTGCAGATATGTTTCGGTTATTTACTTAAACCCCAGACGCTGCGGAATGGCCGTTTCTAAAATGCTGGAATGGGTTTGTCCGCCACCACTGATCTGAAATTTAACTAACCAAATGAGTGTTTACTAAGGATGACACATCTTGTTTTAAGGGTGAAGAGGGAGTGAATGCAGGTGGAGGAGCGATAGTGACGGTAGAAACGAGATTAATGGCCCACGAAAGGCCCAACGCAAAACACTGTCAGCATGGGGAACCCAAACACCTGTGACCGACTGTGTCTGACATCATTTGACAGCCCAACAGGGGAAATCATGACAGTCACAACACAAATGAATGATCAGCTATTCCACAGAGATGGGTGACTAATTCGCGGGTGTGCACTCACACACACAAGCACTGTGCATAGGCCTGACATGGCAGTGTGATAATTGGCACTGATGCTTCAATAATGTGACTATAATAATACTAATGCTGCCCTCACCTCCCATAAACACACACACAATGGAGAACATTAAAATGACATGACACTCTCGCTAACAGTGCTAGCAGCACTGGCTCTGCAGTTACGTTGCCATAGCAGTTATTGCAAGATCCATGCAGTGTTTGTGTGTGTGTGAATGTGAATGTGACTGTCTATCTTAGTGCTTGTGTGTGTGTGTGTGTGTGTATGTGGGGGACTGTGTCTGAACAATCGATGCCTCCTACAGTTCCAGAAACCAAGAGTGGAAAAGTTGCCGACAGAAAGAAAAACAAGATGTATAAAAGTTATTATACTTCAATTGGCCGTCCCTCCTCCTCCATTCCTCCACCCCGCCCTCATTTTATCTTTAGTTTTTAGCCATTAGATTATTCTCTCCATCTCCTCCCCCTCCATCTTCCCACTTCAGAAAATAAATGAGGGAAAACAAGCACATTTAGTGGTTATTGTCTTTCTCACTCTCCCGTTCTAGCAATTCAACGGGCTAGTGGCAAGATACACACACACACACATACACACACACACACACACACACACACACACACACACACACACAGAGATACACTGTCACACTTCAGCACATACATTTTCACATATACACAGCCCTTCATACACATCCACACGCACACGCGATCCACAACTTGGATGGCGCTATAAACACATTGATAAAACCATTTCTATAATAAGCCGTGTTTGTCAAAATGTCATCCCTCGGCCCCGCAGCCATTATCACTGCTTCAACATTTATAGTGGCTCTTTAAATAAACGGCCCAGGCCTTCATGGCCTACAGTGATACCCATCTCAATGCCCACATATACACACACACACATTTCTCTCTTCCCACTACATCTCCAACTGTTACGCTGCAGACTTGATGGGAATATCCTCTTACAGTATAGCTACAACTGAAGCTTTTGTGTTTTCTCTTTGTGTTTTGTTTTTCTTCTTCAACAAGTAGCCGTAATTGACTGTCACTCAATTTCTCAGAACATGCATCGTGAAAAAAAAACATAGGAGTGTGGGGAAACGTTTGGACTGGTACAGGATGGAAGGTATGAATTATTAAAGGTCACATATTGTAAAAAGTGAGATTTTCATGTCTTTTTTTGTCATAAAGCAGGTTTAAGTCCTATATAAATACTGTCAATGTATCGAAACGCTCGATCCACACAATCTGTTTCAAAGGCACAGTTTCTGAGTACAGGCTGTCATGATTTCTGTAACTTTGTGATGTCATAACTGTACAACATTTCACAGTTTTAAACGTAAACAATCCAGTGCCCCAGTTTATTTCCAGTTGCAGTGTGTGGTTGCGTCCGAAATTCCATACTAACATGCTATTTAGTACGCTAAAATAGTATGTGAGATATTTTAGTATGTCTGAAACCTTAGTGAAACCAATAATACGCAAATTACATACTATTTCCGGTGAAATATTACATTATGCAACACTGGACACTATGGCGGCATAAATATCCCACAAAGGAGAGTGAATATTAGACTTACATTCTCCAGAGCCTGAAACACGCCTCCAGTTCCTAAATAGACAACCTTATCAACTTTATTAAGGGATTATGTGTCAATCTCGTGTTTACAGTTTATTACGCTGCCCCCAATTGGCCGAAAGAATCATCATCTTTCAGTTCAACATGAAAAATCTTCTCCACCACTCAGTCCACTCAAACCCAACCAGTCATGTGTTGCTTCTTGTATCTTACTATATTCATGTAACCATAGCAGTTTGGCTTATTTTACAGCTACATTTTATTTCAAGTATCTTTTTTGTAGAAGATAGTGACAAGAGAGGTTGATAAGGCAGTTGTCACTCTGCGTAAGCTGTTATAATTGTTTGTTTTATGACTACTATTATGTCAATTTATTTAGTTTAGATATTTTATATTTTGAATATGTGATCAATTTATCCAAATAATGCCTATTCGGAAATTTTCCCCAACATTTTTATGGATGTGAGGACTTTCGTGAGGATTTTCTTTTGGGAGATACATTTTAGTCTCAGAGATTAAAATAACTTTTGCTGCCATATTAGTTTGTCTGAGGGTAAAGTTAAGTTAAGCACACAAGTCCAAAATTTGGATAGAATAAAAGATAAAAGACCAGAATGCACACACATGTGACCCATCTCTATACTTCATCATGCTTCATGAGCCTGTACCTGTTCAGAAACAGCTTTATGTTGTAGGTAAAATTCAATTATTGCATATAAACAGTATATGATTGTATAAAGTAGTGATGAAATTATCCCTTGGGCTTTAGTATTGGAATTATGAAGCTCGTAAATGTTAGGTTCAGGCTGCATTCACACCAGATCTGGCAGTGCGGTGAAAACGCCATTCCTATTCATTTTGAATGTGGGTAGTGTGTTTGGGCTGCAGCGGTGGGGGCAAAAATAAATGCCAGCGGTGGAAAAGTCAAAACAGAATCAACTTTTGGACAAATGTAACTCAACGTCAAGCTGTGGTCGCCAATCACGTAACCGGCGATCCAGAGCGGTACAACCCAGCTTTGAGGGAACAAAGGCGTTAATTGTCATGGGCCATTAAAGTGACACTCCCACAGCGCTGCAAAACCCTAAGTGGCAAATCGCCGCAACACCTAATCTGGTGTAAATGCAGCCTTATTATTATTATCAGTCTGTAGCGTTGCCAGGTTACCCTGGCAACGCTACAGACTGACAATTGAGAGCTGTAAAAATACAGCGATTACACAGGCCGGTAATTTCTTGCAACATCCCCCAACACCACCATCCACCCACATGCTTCCTTTATCATCAAAGACACATACTGATAAACACACATGCATGTCATAAAAATTCTTCTTAAAAATTGCACTATCGCCACCCTCAAGCTGTCCAGTTTATTCAATGACAATTTACGCATTTTTTAAAGGTACGTTTATACAGTATGCTCAGAAAGAAAACAAATGCCTTACTGTTTTTATTTGTATGCAGGAGTGGCGGTCTTTAAGGAGAGCGGTAACGACAGGAACTCGGAGGGAACATTCATCTTGTTTGAAGTCACCGTTCCTCATTCCTCATGCAGGCCAAACCAACACAGCAGGAGACCGTAATGGATAATGCTCTAGCTTTCTTAAAAAATTATCTGCTGCAATACTCAACAGTATTATTGTTTAATAAATTCTGTCAAGTGCCAGCAACCATGCATTGCGTTTACTGTAAAGAGTTCAGTTTATTGCCTTTGATGTTAAAGAGATTTACCGTATTCATTCACAGACTCGAGTGGTTGAAGGTGTGATATATGAAAATGTGTGTGCACATGCAGTATGCATGAGTTAACATGTTTGCTTGTACTGTATGTGTTGTATGTTCGTGGTGTGTTCCTGCACTAGTGTTTTATTACCAGTCCTACTTTACAACTTTATGAGGGCATTATTGGTACCTCCCAGTCAAAATGAGGTCTTTTCAGAGGCTTTGCCCCGAGGTCAAACCTGACGGGATCCTCAGAATATTAACAAAGAGAGACCTCAATGAGAGGCCATAGGGCTGGACGAGAGGTGAGGAAGACCAAACGGAAGAAAAAGTGAATGTTTGAGAAAGGAATGGAAAGAGGAAAAAGTTAGAGAAAAAACACTGACTTTTAGAAAATAGGAGGTCCATTATTACCATGGTGTGAGGTGGTTGGAGAGCAGGGTTGGCTATATGGCATCAAATTGAGCTGAATGGAATTTAAATATAAAAAATATCATGGATGAAAAACAACAACTTTGTAAACGATTAAATGTTAATCATGAACATGAGCCCCAAACCGTAAGCAACAAAAATATTTTCACTTTAAAGGCATTGTAATAATAAAATATTTAAATTATAAAACTATAAAACTGACAAAAATGTCAGCTAAAATCATCACTGAACTAATAGCTTGAACTGCTGTATGAGGTAATGAATTCCTTCCTGCCATCTTGACAATATGTTCATAGTAGTTCATAGAAACACACATGTTTTCTCAGGTTTTAGAAAATGTGACGTCTGCACCACATTTGGATGGACACATGCCTATGGTCATTCCTCCATCTTGTCAACTTCATGAAGGTCACACAACGCAACCCGGTCTCTTCAATCTGTGTACAAATAACACGACTTCAAACTTTCAAATTGCGTGAAGTGCAAGTGCCAAAGTCCAATCTTGCATGCAGGTGATACGCCAATCCTTCCGATTAACTTCTGTGGAGAGCAGATGCGTCCGAATATCACGCATCACCTTGAACGGCCATCTGCCTTGACTTCATGTCCAGCAGCCTCCCACACTGAGTAAGTGAGAGAGTGAGGGGGAGACGGTATGACCTGCGGTTCCAAAGCATTGCTTATTTTCTTTCTCGCCTTCTTTTAACAAGGGCCTGAATAATGACTTGGATACCAAGTATACTGCTGACTCAATACACTGGTACATTAAACCAAGTTAGGACATCCGATAGATAGACAGAAGAACAGCACTCACTGAAACTATCAATATCTAAGCATATTTTAATGGAAAATGTCCATTATCTGGCCACAGACATTATACCCTAAGGTGTCATTATTGCATGCACTGGAGGAGAGGTTGCCATATTCTTGAATTTTGAAATCAAAATATGGATCATCTCAATCAACTGAGTGATCACAGTTGAGAACCTCTGCAATAGAACAATGTGATAAACAGATTCAATGTCCAATGTGTTGCTTTGTTACAGGATGTTATTTTTAAGAACCAATTGTCAAACATTCAATTTCAAATTGTACCTTTACCTTCCCATCAGGTGGGAAATGTAATGTTCTGTTCAACTGTGCATTACTGACTTGACGGTACAATAATTTAGTGCAATAATTCAGATGTGCAATACTCTGGCATTAACACTGCATTTATTTATATAGTACATTTAAACTAATATATTTTTTTTATTTTTTATTTTTTTTATTTTACACAATTAATGATGGATCCTATTTTTAATCATTATTATTTTGCAGTGTTGTGATACATATTTCGTATTTGTATTTCCTTATGGTCCTTATGATGTAGGGACCGGATTGGAATCTGTCATCTGTCAATCATCTCATCAAGGCGGGTCTTCAGTTATGACATCACTTCCTCCTTCAAACTAATTGGCAACAGCTGTCACTTGAACTCAACCTCACCTCCACCTGCTGACACAGTACTAGTTACTTCTTGATTGGTAAGTTTTGCCTTTTTTACCTCAGATAACGATGTTAGTTTATTACAGTTAAGGCCGTTGTGGACATATTGTGTTTATCTAGTGTTACATCCTCATGTTGAGGCCTTACAGGGTAAATTAGTAGCTTGCTAACAACCTAATCTAACGCTAAGCTAACTTGGCTAAAGTTAGCCACTCAGGTGCTGCTACTGTATGTCAGTCTGTAACGTTTAGCCTGCTGTAGTTATAGCCTGTCAAATACCTCTTTAACACCAATGACCAGGGTCCGATCAGGGTTATCTGATATGTTATACCTTTCTTTTGTAAATTCAAACCAAGCCAGTCAACAGGTGTTAATCCCTGGTCATGGCAATTCAAGATTCAAGATTCAAGCCCTTTATTGTCATTGTGTAGTACAACGAAATTAGATTGTGACAATCCCATAGGTGCTAATGAAAAGATAATACAATAAAAAAAGAGATAGTGCAATATAAAAATATTACAATATGTATATTGTGTATATATAGATTATATATTATATTGTCAATTCATTAGCATTTTACTATTGTCCTCAGCTAGGACTACACAATGAAGCAGCCTGTGAAACACTTTCCTGAATGTTGCAGCTGCAGTCCAGAGTAGAAGAGTAATATACTGTATATCACTTGTTTTAAACAAAAAAAAAATTTGGTGAAGAATAACTTTATTTTAAGACTTATTTTGATGCAAAGATTTGTACATTAGCAGGAATGTAGCACAACATGGAAGTGACAGCAGTCTGTTTATTTAAAGGGACTGTTTGTAAGAATCAGAGTGCTTGTTAACAGCAACACCTGTGGCCTTTAAGTCAATGAAAGTCAGCGTCGGACTCGCGCTTGTGCTCGCTCTAAATAGACATGAACGAGCATCGCTCAAAACAGTGAGGCGACACATCAGCTAAAACCACAATATCACTATATTTCAGCTGCTTGGCAGTAATGTTAGCTGACCAGACGAAGGTCTCTCCATGAATCACTGCTGATTCTAGTGTTGGCTTTTCCTGCCTCAGCCTCCCGACCGCGGCCGGAGGGAACAGGGGATCTCCGGAGTTTTGGTCGGAGACGATAACGTTTCTCTCTGCGGAGCCCTGTCACTTCACAAGACAACGGAAAACCTCTGTTGGTCTGGAGGAGCTGCAGCATTTATTTCTGCACAAACGTCCACTGTACATTCACTAGATATTCTCAGTGCTAAACTAACTCTCCTGCAGTGTGGAGTGTGCGCACATGCATGTGAGGTGGAGCGAGCTGAGCGAGCGAGAGCGAGCTGAGCGAGCGAGAACGAGCGCGGTGTGTGAGTGAAGGCAAGCAAGCAGAGGAGCAGAGTACAGCAGAGACTCCGGCCCTGGAGACCAAAGCTACGGTCTCCCCCACGTCCTCCGACCGCGGCCAACACTGTTTTGCAAGTCGGGCTTCACTAGATAGAACTTTACGGTTTTGGTGCTTCCGTGTAGTTTGTGTTGGAGTCTGAGTCTGAACAGCGTAGCCACACGCGAGCGCGCATGGGACACCGACCCGCAATGATTTACACGTGTAAGAAGTTACAAACAGTCCCTTTAATATTATTTCGAAATATTACAAAAAAAGCCCACAACATAAATATGTAGCCTATTAAATAGGCCCTATTTCTGGGTTTTTGAGTTAAAGGGGAACAACGACCATTTTTAAAACATTGATATTATTCTGGAGGCTATATAACATGTTGGAAAAAATACTGCAACTGAGTTTATTTAAAATATTGTTTTAAGGTTCATGTACACATTCATTTAGTGATAAAACTGCTGGCGCCTCTGGACGTGACTGATGTGTGTTGGCGAAGTTCGTTTTTCCCAGTAACTACAACCTATGATGTACGACGACTCAGGACACAACGAGTCAGAGGTAAGAAGGTCATGTTGAGGGTTACAAGATTGTTCAAGGCCACATTGCCCCGTAAAGCTAGTATGGTTCCCACGCCCCCCCGAACGCTGGGTTTATTCAAAATGAAGAATTATTCAGACCATCAACACACATGAAGGAGCAGCATGGTAATCACAACTATAAACCACAGTGTCTTCAACTTCATTCAGTTTCACTACAGTTTTGGGCAGGTGATGTTGACCTCTGACCTCCCATTTGGCAACAGAAAAAGAAGGAAATACCCCTACAAGATCCCATATATTATGGTATTTTGTTGAGGAAACAGAGCGCTGAAGAGAGTGTTTGGCACAAAAACATTTTGAGACATTTAGAAACCTAAAAGGACATCTCAATACGAACATTGTACATGAGACGCTGGACACTTCCCTGTTGACAAGTTAAACTCGTGACCCTTTCAGCAACTTAAACATTTATACACGCCCGACCGCCAAATGACAGAGTTCAGATACCAAAATGAGAAAGTAAGAGAGGACTTTATTTCTACTGGGCATTCTGACACCTTTGTCTTAAATAATCTCGTCTGAATAACACAAAGTGACTATTTCCATTCAAGTAATTACAGAGCCGGAGCTCTTTGCGCTTGTGTATTCCTGTAATTAAAGACAAAGCGGGGGCAAAGTGAGGAAGATTCCCATCCGTTCTGGACGCGAGGCCGCAAAGCGCTGGTTAGACTGGCACATTGCTTCTGTCTGAGTCCAGTAATTATCACTGGATGGATAAATGGAGGGAAGCCCAAAGCAGAAAGATGGAGCTACTGAAATAGAGAAGACTTTCTTTTCTTGAAAACATGAGACTTTTTATTTATCCAGAGTGTTTCTGAACTAGGGCTATAACCGAAAAATATTTTTTGGATTTGACTCAGATTTGGCTGTTCAATACAAGATTTGACTATTCGTCCTTTTTTTTTTTCTTCATATAGACGATCTGACAATCAGAAAATCCATTGGCCTGAGTTTCAGTGATGATTTTGACCACATTAACATAGTCAAATGCGGTCAAATGAGGTCCACTGCAGTTTCATAATGAACCAAAAATATTTTCACACTTCTCAAACCGTGGGGTCAGTGAAGGTGGCTCGGGGCTCCGGCCGTGAGCTTTGCAGCGCCCCTAACCCGGACCTCGCTGCTTCCCGGGGCCGTGGTGCTTGCAGCGCCCTCTCTCCCTGCGGAGAGGGACGGGGCTCCTGGCATGACTGTCAACCGGGGCGGATTGTCCTCAGTGCGAGGGGTCTGACTCTGCGGCGATGTCGGCAAACCACCCAACCCGTGATGAAACACAGACCCCGTCTCGTTTACCATGCTTGGGTGGGATTTTTTTGCTTTTTGTCATCACCATACATGTCTATGCAACTAATGTGTTTGTGCATAAAGTTCTTCATAGATCTAGCCTCTAAAGAAATTCTAAAAGAATTTCAAGTTGACGATGATTCAACTTATCGACTTTCAGGGAGCAGCCTGACTGAGAACGCATTCAATTTCTAATATCCAAATCCAAGCTCAAGACTTCCTGTTCAGGTTAATCATTCATTTACCTGTGCAAAGTTTTCCAGGTGGTTCATGTTCAACCAGCCATCTCTTGGTCAAATCCCACTTTTCTTTAGACTTAATTGACTCTTTCACTAATTAATAGACCCTAAAGTGACACACAGTTCAACAGCTGACAGGACAAAAGTACAGCAGGTACAGCACTTGTCTGGTTGCCTGGAAACCACGGGAACAAGAAGTGGGAATTTTTGCAAATCTCACAAATCGATTTAAATTCTTACCGCCAGGATTTAATTCAGAATCGATTCTTGAGACAAAATCCATTCTTGATTCAACAAAGGGGCGCTAGTTTGAGGCTCATTTTCTGTTCCATCAACATAACGCTATTCAACCCGATATCATGCCAAAGCGTGTAATAGACCCGCCTGTCCACCAGAGAATAGCGTGTGAGTGTCACGTTTTGCCTCGCCGAGGCGTGAATATTACATGTCTAGGTTTAGGAAAAACATCATGGTTCGGCTTAAAATAAGTACGTAAACTAAGTACAATACGTACCGAAAAAACAGAACATAACTACAGAAAACACGTCACCAATGTCACTAACATAACTGACAAAACTAAACAGCAGTCTCCTGGTTAAAGTACCGTGTGCCTCTCTCTTTTTATTCTACGTCACTAGCTCTGAGCGTAGCATATTCACGTGGATCTACATGGTGTAAAAATGACACGCCTAAAGCAAGAAAGTCGTTCTTTCTGCATTATCGTTTCATTCATACGCCTTTTCGTGAGACCAAGTTGCACTATTAAATGAAGTGATTCAGACTCCCAATTCTTATGTGATTTTTCCACCCACTCCTGACAGGAACCGCTGGAGACGATGGCTTTTTTTAAATCATGAATATCTGCGTCTCAGAGCGCTCAAATCCAGACAGAAATGCTTCAAGGTTTTCTTCACCATCCTGCCAGAGTCCCGCAGAGTTAAAAACTCCCTCGGTTCCTCTCCGTTTCACTTCACGCTCTCACTAAATGAGTTTCAAATAAGTAGAGAAGAAAAACTCAGAGCGAGTTAACAATTTAATTTTCCTCCGTAAGTATCCTATTGAATACATTCAAAGGAGCATCTATCTCTCTCAGTAAAATGACCACAAGCTTCTCTTTTTTTTTTTCATTTCTCTTGGCTGTAATCATATTTTCTGTCTCAAAATCCTTCAGTCGACTGTTTTCCTTTTGTCTATTTTCTTTGTCCCATTTTCTCCCCCAATGCTTCTTGCCAGACTGTCATTATAAATAATTAGTTCTTAATTGACTGTCCTGGTTAAATAAAGGTTAAATAAATGTTGAAAAGCAGATTGGACCAGAACCACACCTGCAGCATGGGAACAATCAGCCGGGTTGGGTTGCGTTCCTGACCCAACAGAACAGCTCTGGCTCACTGCAGCGGTGATAAATCAAACAGACCCACCCGCCGGTCAGCTAACTCTCTCTGCTCTCGGTCTTTTCTTTTCTCTGGCAGCTCTGAGATACTGTGACTACAGCGTCTACCTAGATATTCTTAATGCAGCCAGAGCAATAAACAAGAGAATCTTTCTTGTTGAGGCATAGGCTACTGACAGCTTATCGAGTTTCACATAAATAAAGCATAAATAGCATCGTGGCTATGGGGAATCCTCAGTTTTGATTGGCTGGAGTGTATTTGTGAATAAGAACACAGTTGACAAAGCTGCATCATCAGTGTTTTAAATTATTACACACAGCTGAAAGGCTACACAGAGTTTTCATTTAAAAAAAAAAAGGTATTCCCTCAAAAATTATTAAACAATACTGGTTGACAAAAAAATCCAACCTTGAAAGAAGTTGTTTTGACATTTTGAAATATTATTTGCTTTTTTGCTGAGAGTTAGATGAGAAGATATGAGCTGCAGCCAGGAGAAGGTTAGCTTTAGCTTAGCATAAACGCTGGATTTACACTCTCTTTTTTGTATGGATTAAAAAAAACGAGATATAACGTGTAAATTAGCAAGCTTTAGACTATAGACTGTACAAGAAGTGGACGTAGTCACTGTGACGTCACCCATTGGTTTGTTGACTACAGTTTTGTAGCCTCAAGTTTGGCATTTTGGCCGTCGCCATTTTGGTTTTTAACCGTTGCCATCTTGGTTTTTGACCGTCACCATCTTGTTTTTTTGCAACCAGAAGTGACACGAGAGGGTGGAGCTAAGCACAACCGAATGCTGAATAAGGCATTTTTAGGCGACCAAAAAGGTTTTAATTAACTTTGATGAACTGAAAACACACTGTGAAAGGGTTAAAGTTGTAAGTCAAAAACACGGACAACTCCCAGACCAAACAACGCTGTGGTAGCGACCTGTCAATCACAAGGTAGCCACGCCCTAAAGCATCCCCTGCTTTATGGTCTATCTGACTCTAAATGGGACCATAATTTACTAAATGAACATCATGCTGTATTAAAGAAGACTTGAAACTAGCGATTGAGACCATAAACTCATGTTTACAATGTTTACTGAGGTAATAAATCAAGTGAGAAGTAGGCTCATTTTCTCATAGACTTCTATACAATCAGACTTCTTTTTGCAACCAGAGGAGTCGCCCCCT
>CAKAKR010067603.1:53034-72868 GCA_916700685.1 Adelosebastes latens | reverse complement strand
GACCATAATTTACTAAATGAACATCATGCTGTATTAAAGAAGACTTGAAACTAGCGATTGAGACCATAAACTCATGTTTACAATGTTTACTGAGGTAAAAAATCAAGTGAGAAGTAGGCTCATTTTCTCATAGACTTCTATACAATGAGACTTCTTTTTGCAACCAGAGGAGTCGCCCCCTGCTGGCTGTTAGAAAGAATGCAAGTTTAAGGCACTTCAGCATTGGCTTCACTTCTTAGACCCGGAGGTTGTCCCTGTTTTGAGCTGCTGGTAGGTGGATTTTGTTACCTTTAGCTGTTTCCCCCTGTTTTCAGTCTTTATGCTAAGCTAAGCAAACCGGCTGTGGCTTCATATTTACTATACAGAGAAAGGTATCAATCTACTCATCTAACTCCAGACAAGAAGGCAAATGAGTGTATTTAAAAGTCCATTTAGTAGCTGCTCTACATGGAACAACACTCACACACACTCAGTCCTCCCGCCTTTAAACAGCAGTCAGATTTACCATAAGTGGCTGCAGTTGGTAATAATACTCCATGCTGTGCTTGTTGCTGACCATGCTGCTAAAACTGTGTGATTTATAGCGGGGGGTTTGTTTGCCGTGAGGCCGACAAAACCCACCAGAGGAGCCTGGCCGGGGGAGCGAGTGGGTGGGAGAGACTTTCCTTCACTGAATGATTTAGTGTTCAGTCTGGTCGGCTTCTCTCAGGGACCGAGAGCCTGATGATGTTAAATTCCTGACACATGCAGAGGTGCATGTAAAAACATACATGCACATGCGTATGCATTTAAATAAGTATGAAACTAACACATTCACATGTGACAGCATATGTCTCCAGCCCAGTATACAATGACTACATGAACTTCAGAACACTCTTCACAGAGTACACCAACACTGGTTTAATCCACAATGGATATAATCATGGTTAGTGGGTACATTCAAATGTATGTACAGTAGGGCTGGGACGATACACCTACCTCTCAATTTGATACTATCACGATACTTGGGTACCGATTTGATATGTATTGTGATTTTTAAAGTATTGCGATTCAATATTACGATTTATTGCGATTTTTGTTAACGTTTTTAACAGTAGACCATGGGAAAAGTTTAATCATACACTTCTAGGGACTTTTACTTTTAGAAAATATCTAAATTAATACAGTAAAAATGTTTGATTATCAGCATGTATGTAGTCAGAGATATCCTGAAGTCATTATCAGGAACTATTTATTAAATGTTTTTTTTGCAACAACCCAAAAATCAAAGAATAAAGACGTTTCTCTCACAAATTAGAGGGTTTTTTTTTTTTTTAATTAATAAGGTACATGTAATGTTATATACTTTATTAATCTTATTTCCCTATATGTATTTTGTATATACAGTTCCCTTTGTTAACATCTTATTTTGAAAACCGGACGTAGTCACACGTGTATTCTTGCCAAATCTCCCTTTAAGGTACATTTTGAAGAGATAAAAAAATGTGTGAGTAATTTGCGATTAATCGTGATTAACTATTTTAATCGATTGACAGCCCTAATTTAGAATAAATTACAAGTATAAAACGCAGGATGAAATGAACGTACAGTACATTACACACACAGCTGCAACGCTCCAGCTCCAAATCATTTCAGCACATTTTGTTTTTGGCTAAACGGATGGTCTCCCAGAGGCTGTCAGCTCAAAGGGGCCGCTGGTTTTATGGAATAATTATCCAACTACGGGTTTTCACCGTGATATTTCTTCTCTCGCAGCAGGACTATAAATCAAACCAAAAACCTTAAAAACGTGTGTTTTTGCTGGCAGGGCAAAGTGGTCGCTGGGTTTGAAAGTGAACAGCGTTACAAATCTGAAAAACATTACCAGGCATGAGGTCATCCGTTAGTGTGTTCTGTGTGTGTCACTGTGTTTCTGTAGCTGGGTGAGAGCTGGAGGGACTGGGGCCAAACCAGTACATCAGCCAGTCAGCTCTGGATTGATATGGAACCACCATATGGGAATCATTTGGCAATCTGGTAATCTGATACTGAATCTGGGGTCAACCTTTTAATAGTAGGTGAGGAGAGGAACATCTCCTTGACCCCTGAGATGGACGTAAATACACACAACACACACACACACACACACACACGGCGTGTCGGCCCACATGCATGTGGCAGCGATCTGGAGCCCTAATTAGTGGAGGATGTGGGGTGGAAGGAAGGGGAGGGTGAAATTGGACCTGAGGTTCTTCTGATTGAGGGGAAATGGGAAACAGGCTGGAACCAGTGTTACCCTTTAGCCTCACACACACACACAGTGCAGCTGAATGATGGTTACTGGATCAGCAGTGAAATATCTCCCCGTTGGCCCGCTGCTCGGTGCACATGTATCCCCTGTGATTAAGGCCTCCAGTCCCTGGATGCCAATATCCGTTGGTCCAGAGACATGTGAGTTTGGAGGCTGTGGTCACAGAATGAATCACTGGCTAATCTGATTGGGATTACTCACTCTTGCCTCTCTGTGCTGTTCATTCTCTAGAGGTGACTAAAGTTTAATAAGTCAGATCCTTTTATAGAATTTAAGAGCTGACACGTTTATCCTGAGAAATCACATGTAGAACAGATGAGGAGGTTAAGAGGTCAGACCTTAAATATGAGGTTCTCTGCGCGGACACGTGGGCCTCGTGGCGAGGCGGAGGAGGAGCCAGGATCTAGATCCATCGAGGCAGGCGTCCATCCTGCTGAAGAGTCCTTTAGCATTACTGTGATGTCTGGCAGCACCAGCTATGTTGTTGTTCTACAGCCAGCCTGTAAAGGTATAATATTAGAATAGAGAAACGAACAGAACCATCTATAGCACAGCAAGATTATATAGCATACTGTATAGATTAACAAATAATAATAACCCACAATACACCCGTTTTTGTCTCTTTTAGGGGGGTACAGGGGGTATTTAGGGGGAATAGCAGGTCAACAGTAGATGTCACATAGAAGTGGTGTACATCTGAAAGCTGGAAACCTGAACATTAATTTGAGATGCTGCTCAGTTGCTCAACATCATCACACATGAATACAGTTGGGCTCTTTGGATCCACAAGAGTCTCAGCTTTACAGTGATACCCAATTTATGTAATTCCAAGACTGTTTAAGGACCCCAGTATGCAGAAATATTCAAACACATCATTTAAGAATAGGAGAAAATAACACATTTATACTGCATGAAAAAAAACTGACTGTGATTATCATAAAGTGGGCATGTCTGTAAAGGGGAGACTCGTGGGTACCCATAGAACCCATTTTCATTCACATATCTTGAGGTCAGAGGTCAAGGGACCCCTTTGAAAATGGCCATGACAGTTTTTCCTCGCTAAAATTTAGCCCAACTTTGGAGCGTTATTTATCCTCCTTCCCAACATGGTAGCATGCCATGGATTGGTACCAATGGATTCCTTAGGTTTTCTAGTTTCATATAATATCTGTAGCTTCACTAGCCTTAAAACTGAACCTACTAGAGCCTCTGACAGACAGTAAACTCAGTCGGGTCTCAGGGGGTTAAAACAACAGGGCTCAGAGGCCACTTTTAAAAGACAATAAAGCATCAAATGGCTGTAGGGATTGAACTGGAGATGCTCAGTACATGACTGAACAAATCTTTAAATATAAATTAACTCATTCACCCATTCACACACATGTGACATAGCGTCGGTATTTGACGCTCTAGGAATAAGAACGGGCTGGTCAAACCCCCTAACTCTGACCATGAACTGTGCAGTAAGACTGGAGATGAACCAAGTCAGCGTCTACTGTAGGAGCTCAGAGATAAAACCCCTGATGATTTGTGTTCTGTACATCCACATAAAGTTTCTGGTTTGTGGGCGATCCACTATTTAAAAGGATTATTCACCATCCAGGTCTCAGCCCCTGCGCCTCACTTCCTTCCAGGGATGAGGAGCTTTAGGCCCCATCTATAACCTCAAGTGTCCTCCTCAAGACCCGGAGAAGCCAGTGGGAACATGGACAAATCCCAGGCTTAGGTGCTCTCCACATAAAACACACCCCTGTTCCCAGCGGACAGGCTGAATAATCCCGGTGAACCAGGCGTAGGATGCATGGAGGGCACTAAATCTCTCACTGTCACCAGCTGTGAGACGTCCATACATTCATCCTCTCTAATGCTTCCTGTCACAAACAGTCACTGCCTTTTTGTCCACACAGAAGCCATTCTTGAGGTCAAAATATAATTACCCATCAGCCTGCAACAGTAGCACAAGAGAACACACTCAGCTTTTGACCTTAGTGTGCAGCCCCGTGAGAAGGTGTTTGTACTGTAATCACTCCCCATGATGCCTTCCCACTGTTCCCAGTTACTCCCAGCAACCAGCTGTCAGTCACGCGTGATTGGCAGACGAAAGCTTTTATCTGTTTGTATAGCCGAGGGTCTATACGGGGTCCTTGCCTTTATGACCGCCAGACGAGGTCAAAATAAAGTCTTTAAGTTGGTACTTCTGTCCAACATTTAATTAGCTTTTATAAACGTTGGTAGAGTCAGTCTGTCTGGGACTAAATCTGTCACTTCATCATGTTGTAAAGGTTCCATTCAACATTTAACATAATGTAGAGCTCTGGATTTGAATGCCGAGCTGTTGAGTGAAAGCCTCCCAGACCTCCTAGCTGTCAGCTTTTCAGGAATTTGGTTTTAACTTGGTGCCAATCTTTGTTTTGGGTTTCATCAGCCCAAAAAGGTCAAAGGTCACCTGTACTCTCAGAGGAGCATGCATTCAATTAAATAAAAGTCAAATGTGTCTTAGAGCAGCTCTTCTCATACTTGCCAACCTTCCTGATTTTCTTGGGAGACTCGTGTTTTCATCGCCCTCTCCCGGTTTCCTCCGTGGGTCACGAAAGATGGTGAAGAGAGATTAACGTCACGCTGCCGTAAAGTGGTATCGGTGCCGTTGTATCGGAGCCGTTTTGCGAGTACGAGTACGAGTACATGAGCACAGTATCGGAACCGATACCCGATACTGGTATCGGTATCGGTATATCTCTATCTCATACCTTCACACCTTTTTGTTATCTCAACCTGTTTCTGGCGCTGTACAGTGTGTATAAACCCTAATCCCTACTGTTTCCACCCAGACGACAATAGAGATACACCAAATGTCTTTTACCGGCAGAAGAGAGCTGCTCGCAACAAATCAGCAGAGTGAACACATGGAGTTTAGCATGCTAACCTGATAACAACAGTAATTTCTGCTCATTTCATTAAGCATACTGTCATCATTCACACTACTGGAATAAAGAAATGTTTGTTAGGATGAGCTCCAGGTTACCTGCTGGTCCTGGGTCCAAACTGCCAGGCAGGAAGTGAGAGCATCCAATGTGCTTCATAGTAGAGGTAACCAGCCATGTTGGAGAACAGAGCAGGGGTTTCATTAGGCTCGTTGGAGATGAACTGCGCCTCGCCTGGAACGTAGACGAGATCAGGCGGCAGCAGCAGGGGAAAGGAGACAAAAAGCTGCGGTCGAGTCGGACAGTTTCCAGCCGTTTCGAGCAGCCTTCATGGAATTTACAGGAAGTCACAGAAAAAGTTACTTCCTGTTAGATCCGATCTGTAGGCCACTTGTAGTTTTCAGACCACGTTGGGATTTATTTATATTTGTTTGTAAATATATGTGGAAATGTGCGTGTGTCTGGCATCGGATTCTATCTTTTATTATTTTTATGTCCGCCTTGTAAAGCACATAATGAGCACTCCTTTGATAAGTGTTATATGTAGATAACCTTCATTATTATAACAATTATTATTATCAACCACACAAGATGTGTTTGTTAACAGATGAAACCTTCATTGCACAACATGAGACTAATACAATCTAGCCTTTAATATAACAATTACACAGAAAGTTGTGACTTTCTACAACACGTGGTGTTTCCTGTCAAAACTAAGAGCAAATCAACTCTTTGGTCAGGCGACAGCCAGGCGTTTCCCATAATGCCCTGTGTCTTGCAGTCGGTGGAGAGCAACTGCGGCGCCTGGCTCTAAAAACTGTGGCCGCCTCAATCTCGTGAGGTTATCGTTGCCCACGTGTGCATGACGTCGGAGCAAGTCAGCATCAAGTCAGACACAAATCTAACCGACATGCATTGCGCGTCGATCGCCAGTGATCGATTCTGCGCAGGCCTGGCTCATCTCGAACGAGCCTTTTGTTTCAGGGAGTAGTCTTTATAAAGTTCCCTCTATGTTAGGACCATAGACTGGATATAAAGATGGCCGACATGTCTCCTCTTCCTCTTTATTCTGATAATACTACGACCTTTTCTCTTAAACTTATGACTTTATTCTGATAATATTCCAACTTATTTTCTCGTAAACCTATGACTTTATTCTCGTAATATTATGACTTTATTCTTGAAATCTCTGATTTATTTTTTTCCTCAATGTGGCCCTAATACTCCGTCGTACCGTCGTACCTTAAACCTACAACAATGATAAATAAAAATCTAAATATAAACAAAAAACAGTTATTCATTTCCATTTTTTAAAATCCACAGGGAGCCGCTGGAGAGGAGCTAAAGAGCCTCATGTGGCTCCGGAGCTGCAGGTTGCTGACACCTGCCTTAGGGCTAGGAGACTAGAAAAAAACTATTAACGGTTGTTTTTTTTAAGTCCCAGCAATGAAATGTTGCAGTGCAGTGCTTGATTAATATATACCCAGTGTTATTACACATCTTGACATAAAAAAATAATTACTAAATAATATGATTTAATACAATTTATGCAGCTTTTTATGGGTCCAAATACCACTTTTCTTCATGTTGGGATACTAAAAATGTAGCTGATTCAATTACAGTATGACATTATTTCAAATGGAATTGTTTCATATACATATTATTTAACACCATATAAAAATTATGTTTTTGTTTACAAATCATTTATATGATTTTTTTCATTTTTTTGCGCCTGTCCCACCACACCTCTGAGTCCTGACCGCGACACTGCACAAATATTATATCAATAATATTATATTCAAAGCCAAACAAATCTAGTTTCCATGGAAACAGAAGTTAGCAGGTGAGCACATGGATGACAGGTTGGGTCACCCACATAGGTGACCCTCAATATCAAGAAAAACAAGGTGAAGACCGTTTCTCCTTAAGTATTTATTGTGTGTCAGGGTGTAGAGAAAATCATGAAATTTCCTGTTTTAAAATGTTTTGTCTTAAATGTCTTAAAAATATTATAGAAATTAAAAAAGCTAAATTTATAAAAATGAATACTATTATATTCATATTATTGAATAATGTTGAGGTAAGGACATTTAGTAAGAACAAGTGATGAAAACTATACAAAAAATAAATGTATCTGGAGGAGCGAGGATGCACAGCACCCGTGATGTATAAAAGAGGCGTGACACATTCTCGTCATATTGTGCCGTGTTGTGAATACATAAAATACAGCAGTATAACAAAACAATTGACAACTGAGCCACACGCCACATTTAACTGACTTTAAAATGACGACTCCGAGGCAACGATGTCTCATTTTGTTAAATGCCTGTTGCCTTGACTCCTCTCTCCTCCCCGCTTCCTCCACTCACATCTCAGGTGGGAGGGACTAAGACGTGAGGAGAGGAGGCGAGGAAAGGATTGGAGGATGTACAAATAGAGAAATGGGAAGCTCCTTGAGTCAACCTCACCATAACCATCCTGAACTGCTTTGTTAGTCTGCTGTAAAATATAAATAAAACATACAACAGGTGAAGATTACTCCTAGATTACTCCTACCTCCGTCTCCTCAGCGAGGAAAGGAATAAGCACATTACAGAAACTACAGTGTGGGGATGAAACACAGCCAGCGGCTTGTTCTTCATGTAACTGAGACTTCACATCAGGTCACAACAACATGTCCTGTTTGGGGAAGACTGACCACTTTGAGTCTGAGCACAGCTGGAAAACCCCGTCTGAAGAGAGTGACCTCCGTGACCTTCAGCTTCTGTTCAGACGCTGCACACGGGGATGAAGAGGGAGGATGAAGACACATAGCGGAGGTTGTACAGCACTGAACAAGGACAAATCCAGACTCACACCACCATCTACCGTTGACTTTTAGTATTTCAACACACACGTCGAAGCTTAGTTTAAAAAAAAAAAAATGAAAGAATGAAAGTTAAAGAAAATAATTTGCTTCAGCATTTTATTAAATTACACACAGTTTTGTTGCCACACAGAACAACAAATCATTCCGAGTACATCTATAAGTCTCTACCTGCTTTTATGTCTTGCTATACCTATTAGAATATTCTTCCAATGCATTTCACAGAACTGGGTGTTTAGTGTACTGTGGAAGTTTTAACATCCAGTGAGTCTCTGGATTGATTAAAAAAACTAAACCGTCTTTACAACTTTGTTACTTTGCCAATTACTATTCTGCTTTTCATTACGCTAACTTGTGCTTCCTCGCATCCTCTCTCCTCGCGTCCCCCTCCGCCATCATGGAGGATCTTCCAATCCCTTAAAGGCAGGGTTGGTAAAGATTTTGGAAATTTTTTTTGTTATATTAGTTGAAATTCTCATGATGTCCTGACAGCAATCAATCAATCAAATGCTCTGACAAAAAAGAAAAAGAAAAAATGCAATATCTGTGGCTGTCGCAGGACTGGAATAAATAAAATAAGTAATTATTTCAGTCGTGCCAAATGAAATGATTGGACGGACTACCTGCCTGTCTACTTGCGTGCACTCATTGTTTCACCAGAGTCCTCCACAAGCTGCTAGCTTGACAGCTGTGAGTACTAACAATAGCCATGTTTGTTGTTTATGTTCATAATGATAATAGTGGGGGAGTGGCTTTGGAGGCAGGTCTGAAGTGACGGACTGTCAGTGTTGATGACTAGAAACTTTCTCTCTAGATGTACGGCATACTTGCCAACCTTCCCAATTTTCGCCGGGAGACTCACGTTTTTCATCGCCCTCTCCCAGATTTCTCCCGGGGTCACAATTCTCCCGTATTTCTCCCGATTTATGGCAAATTTTCACACTTTTTTTCCTTTTCGTTATCTCAACCTGTTTCTGGCACTGTACACTGTGTATAATCCCTACTGTTTCAACCGATATGACAACAGAACTACACAAACTGTTGTTTCCCGGCGGAAGAGAGCAGTGTATGCGGCACAGTGCAGTTTGAGCTCATGTCTGATCTGCGCTCACTGCTGGGTTCAGCGCACGTCACAACGTACAGCACCCAAAGTCGGGCTTTGCTTGACGTAGCAAAATGTTGTGGTGGTGTGGTGCAAGCCATTAGAAATAACGGGTTTCAGAGCGCAGTGGTGCCGTTGTCGCGTTGTGTCTGAAAGGACCTTCAGTGAGTGAAAGACGGAGAGAGAAATGGAGAGAACAAAGAGAAAGAAATACTCAAGCAGGAGCAAAACATGAATAAATGAATGAACGAATAAAAACTGATGAATATTAGTTTAGTTTCAGAGATTCACGCGCCAAGCTCACACCAGAGGGGTGAATTATTCAGTTTTCTTTCTTGAGAATTAAAAGTAAAATTAAAAGTTTAACATAAAAATGCTGTTGCAGTTTACTTATTAGTTTGTTATTTTAATTCTTTATAAGTCACCAGAATGCAGGAATCAAAGTCTCTGAAACTCTAATTTTTCTGGGGGATCCTCCCTATTTTTAAAGTCTCAAGGTTGGCAAGTATGTTTTAGGAACTTTTGGAGCTAGTGCTGCTTTCATTGGATTCTTTTTCCGGCTGGATCATTTTAAAAAATCTAGTGTACTCTTGCTGGTTTCTCAAGATCGCCCACCCTGCCTTTAAATACACCTCATGGAGACGAGGAGAGAGGAGGCTACTGGAGGAGCTTAGAGTGAGGAAACACAGGTGTATTCTACGTTTTATCAAGTGGCGTGACGTATAAATGACGTATAAATGATGGCGGACAGTTTGAAGCAACTGACGCTAGGGAACCGAGGATTTCTCATTTGGCAGCTTCGGCTCCTCACGTCTCTCTCTCACATCCTCGCTGGAAGACGTGAGTGAGGGAAGCGAGGAGATACGTTAGCATAATGAAAAGCACACTGTGTCTGTTTTATTCTTTTAACTAAGTTGTGTGTTGACTGAAACACTAAAATCATAGGTGCAGTGTCCTATTTAGAGAGAGGGTTACTGCATAGGAGGCTCACCAACATTTGTGCCTTGGAAAAACTAAGTTGTAGTTGAAATGTCGGCGTCGACGATAAAGTTATCTGAGTGTTGTGGGTGGTCGTCCTGTCTTTTCAAGTAGTTTTATTTAAAAAGAGAGCTACTGTCTCTGATGAGCAGTGCAGGTTCACATTAAGCAGGGATGAGAGCTGTACAACAGTAGTCCTCTGTGGTCGCCACCTTGTTTCTCCTCCAGCTGTTGTTGAGTTCCTCAGCTCAGCACCTGTCTGTCTGTCGGTGGGTGTGTGGGTGGACCTCGCGTCTACGTGGTCTGTTTGCCGACCGCAGCCTCAACAATGTGTGACTGTGTCAACACAAATACCACTCTGCCTCTCTCTGGACAGCGTGGAGGCCCCGTCAGTGGATTTCTTTTCTTCCTTCACCGTGTTTACCGTGGTTTTCTACCTGGAGAGAGAAGAGAGGGTGAGTTAAAGTCTGACACATAACTGGAGCTGTTTCTCATAGAGTCCCCCCAGCTGCTATGAGAGGTTTACACATCCACTAAAGAAAGTCTGTTAACCTTTTCCACTCGAGCACTCTTTATCATAGAGCCGTTTTTGTCTTTTTTAGGGGGGTACAGGGGGTCTTTAGGGGGAGATAGCAGGTCAACAGTAGATGTCACAAAGAAGTGGTGTACATCATCTGAAAGCTGGGAAACTGAAGATTAATTTGAGATGCAGCTCAGCACTGTGTTTTTCTAGTCATGAATCTGAAATAAAAAATAATTAATCAAAATAAATGTTGAAAGTGTATAAGGGTTCAGAACATTATGATTGAAGTATATGATGGTCATCCCCATGCTCTATTATGTTTCATAAATTGTTGCAGAAACTTTTGGGTTGATACCATTTGTTACACAGATTTGGTGCTAAATTTAACCATTTTTTACCAATCAAGAATAGATAAAAATGATCAATAATCCCTCCAAAATACCACATTAAGACACCAAGACCTTGAGGAACACCATAGAAGAAGCCTTGCTGTGATTTGGTATCAAACTTTTGACATTTGGAGATTTCTGCAAGAATTGCATTTTTCTGCGATTGGATGGCGAGCACTTCTGTTGTGTAAACTGCTCAGAAACCCCCTTATTGTCAATTTAGCTAGGAAAGCCATCCATCCTGTGAATGCTCTAGGTCTCTAGTTTGTGGCTGTAAAGTTTCATGAGGCTGTGATTATCCTAGAGGTCACCACAGGTCATTTTATACAGTGAGGACAAGTTTCAAACTACAATGAAATGTCTACTATGGGGACTAACATCATCACACATGAATACAGTTGGGCTCATTGGATCCACAACAGTCTCAGCTTTAGAGTGATACCCAATTTATGTAATTCAAGACTGTTTAGGGACCCCAGTATGCAGAAATATTCAAACAAACCATTTTAGAATAGGCGAAAATAACACATTTATACTGCATTCAAAAAGCTGCATGATGTTTGCCCTAAGGTCAGAGGTCAAGGAACTCTTTTGAATATCACCATGCAATTTACTGTTTATTCCACTTGCTATGTATATATACATATACAGTGTGTACATTACTGCATTTAATTGTCATGACAACACAGTTGAATGTAATCTAACTGCAGAGACGGTACACTGGATTTGCTGTCTGTACATTATTGTTGGATGTGTGTCAGCGTGTTGTGGAAGAAGTCAGATGTTCTGTGACTGTTTGAAGGTCCCACCTGCAGGCCGAGGGTCAGCTGAACATTTTCTTTATCTTCGAGAAGAAGCCTCCCTCTTCTTGCTGCTGGTTCTGGTTCTGGTTCTGTTCCTCCTCTGAGCTGGTCGTCTTCTCACCAGAACCTGAGGATCTGCTGCCCCCTGCTGGACACAAACACACACTGCATCAGCTCAACTACTGACATCGCTGTGTGTCTCCAGACTGGACTGATGTTTTTTAATGAATGAACACTGACCTGCAGAAGGCTGGACACCGTTGACCATCCCCTGAACATCCGTCTCGTCTTCAGCATAACTCAGCAGCAGAGAGCGCTGCCGACGAGTCAACTTCCTGCAGGAACACCAGACCAGAGACACCGTTTAATGACACACACTGAATCCTGTTTAACCACTTCACAGTGTAAGGACGTCAGAAACAGATTTATCAGAGGAAGAGAATAAATATACAAAGTAAAGAGAAAAGAAAACACAAAATAGACATTTACAATAAAAAATTAATATTTTAAAGTGAAAAGAGTGTTTAAAATGAAGAGAACAGACAAAAGGAGATGACAGTGTGAAGACAAACCTAAGACAAGTTTTAATTTAACATAAATATTTTTTAAATCTACAATGAATGAATCAGATTTGATTTAAAAATGCTAATAATTCAGTTTTTATTATTTTGTTACTGCAATAACTGGAACTAATAACAGTAATTTATTGTCGTGATTTGCCAAAACAATTGTTTTTCGGGATGTCACTAGAACCGATACCAAGTCGATGCCAAAATTCTGAACACGTGACGGTACTCATTTTTCTACAGTACTGTAGGTACCGTCAGGGCTCAAGACTAACCGCATCCCATCGTCCCAGGGACGATAGAAAAAGTGTTCCGGATGCAGTAAACTCACTATCAACGCGTCCAAGGGATGCAACCTATATTTTCCCTTATAATGCTGCATTGTGAATAAAAAAATTTGAGTTGAAATCAACAGGAAGAGAGCTAGTTAACGTTAGCTGTTAGCTCCGTGCAGGACTGCGCTGCTTATTTGCTGATTTCAATACAGGAGGTGCCATTCATTTATGTTATGATGTTCTGTTCAGTTCAGTTCAGTTCAGTTCAGTTCAGTTCAGTTCAGGCTCTATTCAGTAAAAATGAGTATTGGTTGAAAGTCAATTCTAATGTTATCATGATGTGTTCAAATGGAATCTTGTAAAATGTAGTTTTTGGTGAAAAACTTGAATAAATCCAGTTGTTTGAAGGAGATGTTTTCACAGCAATATAAAATAGATAATAGAGAGAATTATGAGCTGTTTAACTTCCTCACAAAAAACAGTTTGACAATGGTAATAAAGGAGTGGATGTGGAACAACATGGGATTTATTGTTTTACTGTTGTTTTTTACCGTGGTGTCGGATTGGTATCAAGAATCGTGGAATTTCACTGGTATTGATATCGACTACTAAATTTCTTGTATTGTGATTTTTTCTTAATCTATCTATCCATCTAATAACAACACTGACATACATTGATAACATCTATGTGGGTCTTACTTTGGCACTCTGATCTTGATGTGTACGTAGTGATCTCCGTAGCTGTAGCTGTTCATCCTCCGGATGCCTTTTCCCTGCAGCCGGATCACCTGATCGGCCTGACAGCTGGCAGGAATCTGAAAACACAGATGACTTTCAAACAGACAGACATAAATTTGCTCTACTGAAACTCTGTGTAATGAAACGTATTTGAAGGCCTTAACACCAGGGTGTTTGTTTTTTTTTGAGCGATTAATTCGCACATCAATATATTTTTCAAACTGTGTTTGTCATGAATACTTTCACACCGAATGCGAGTATTACATGGCAAAAAAGCAACATCATTTTTCTACATGGCCTTAAGCCGGCCCTGGATCGGGAGGATGTGCTTATATCAATACACTCACGTGCAGGTGCTGCCTATTATGATTACGCTTCGCTCACAGAAACCGAATGCCCGCCCACGGATTTATGTCTACCGCCAGGTCTGACTTTCATTGAGGAATATTGAATGAAAGGAAACTCCTAATTCAGCATGAATTGAACTCACACTCTTTTCTAAAAGAAGAAATATCAGTTTTGCGGAGTATTCTGAGTAGGAAGAACAGTCACAACTCTGATGGGGAGATGGAGTGATGCTGTATACTGTCCTTGTTCCTCACCATGATGCTGATGGTCTGATAGAGGCCCGGTGCTGTGGCGGTGCCCCCCAGGACGGCTTGAGCTACAGAGATCAACACGTCCGAGTGGAGGTCGAATCCATCACGTCTGAACACCGGACTTCTCTGGACCTGCACCGAGACATTTCAGATAAAACACATCAGACTCCAACACGCTGCTACAAATCAATAAGTCCTTAAATAGTAAAAATACTCACCCTGAATGTAATCAGTATCTCTTTTGTCCCCACTAACATGCGCACTGTCTGACCATTTTCCACTCCTGTGAGAAAAGGTCACAAAAAAATATTAGAACATTTTCCAAATCAGACTCACAAAACATAAATTCACAATTTGGCACAAGATGAAATAAACTAACCATCTATTCTGAAACAGATGTGTGAATGTGAAACCTACCAGCCGGTACCGGTACAGTGACCGTCTGCCTCTTCTTGGTCTGTCCTGAACCTCGGCACAGAGCGCAGGGCGTGTTGATGATCGACCCCTTCCCACCGCAGCGTCGACAGGCGGAGCGCATCAGAAAAGGACCCGTGTTGATGGACTCCTGCAGGAGGCGACACAGACAGTAATATCATGTTTAATGGCTGACTAGACTCCTTTTTCAACTGCAGGAACTTTCTCCAGGAACTAAGAAACATTGAGGAACTCAAATTTTGACCACAGGGACCAGAATCTAAATTAAGTTCTGGGGACATTTGATCCCCCTAAAAGGCCCTGGTTGATGGCTAGTACTTTCTGAAAGTACAGGAACTTTCAGGGTGAGGTTTGCAGGGATGACAGGAAACTAAAGGAAAGATTGAAGAGTTTGTAGATATCTCCACAGGTTAAAGATAAGGATGCGACGGTGAGCAAATTTTCCCAGCGGTTAAAAAACGTGTTACACCGGTGTTACCGATTACACCGGACATTTTACAAGAAAAGATGGCGGTCAATATGTGTAGCGCGCTTACTTTGATCTTTAACGTCGGGTGGCGGTGTGTCTGGTCTCTCCGGTAGAGCTTTTGCTGCGAGGCTGCAGGGGTCTAACGTTACCTGGCACCGCTGCGCCACGTACACCAGCTGTGAACGCTCCCTCCTCCTCGCGGCGATTGCCTCAATACCATTATTGTTCCCTTATAGCGTTGGGTTTAAATCTGAAATAATAGGCGCGTTTGCTTTTCACTTCGACACCAAATCCTTCGCCATCGTCTTGTCTGTCAACTCTCTCTTGTCCTGTGTGTGAAATATGACTCCTGATACTCTGAGCTGAGACTCCGTACGGAGCAAATGCATTCACTGTCAGTTTAAAGCGTCCGCCGTCTGACTATCTTTCGATAACATGCTGATACACCAAAATTAACTAAATGGGTTTTATTTCTATAAAAAAAAGCAAAACGACGGTGGGGGCGGTGGGTACGTAATGTAATCGGTGTGTGCCCGACCACCGTGTAACACCGGTAACACCGACTACCGCGACAAGCCTAGTTAAAGACCCTGCTGCCACCTGTCGGTCTGAGACTCACCATGCCTGTACCGTTGCAGTAGTGACACTGAGACACTTTGGTGCCCGGCTCGTTGCCCTTCCCATCACACCGCGGACAGGCGTCATCAATGTTCACATTCAGCTCCTTGTTGGCGCCCTTCGCTGCCTCTGTAAATGTCAGCTCCATCACAAACTGTGGAAAGACAAAAAATATTCTTAGATAGATAGATAGTAACTTTATTGATCCCGAGGGAAATTCAAGATGAAACTTTACAATGAAACCGCTGACATTCACACCTCAATGACCCGTTCCATTTAATGCACGCATGTTTAACTAATTCTTAATTTACATAACGCTGAAAAGGTTTGAATAGCTACATAGAAAGACTTCCATGTAGGGTTACGGTTTACCTCGGGCCTTTGTTCGAACATGTTGTGGATGTCTCCGAAGCCCATTCCTCCAGTAAACTCTCCAAAGATCTTCCTGAAGAGCTCCTCAGGGTCTATGTTGGTCCCCCCGGCCCGGTAGTACTGCTGCTGGCCCGCTGACCCAGCACGACTCGGGTCGAAGCCTGCCGCTCCGTATGTGTCATACTGCTTCCTCTTCACCTCGTCACTCAGCACCTTCACGCAAACAACAACAACAACAACAACAACGAGTGAGTGAGTATGAATAACACAATTTGATGATGCACTTTATCTCTAACTTTGTACCTCGTAGGCTTCAGCCAGCTTGGCAAACTTCTCTTTGGAATCTGGGTCATCTGGGTTGGTGTCCGGGTGGTACTTCTTAGCCAACTGAGGAGAAACAAAAAGTAAGAAGAAAGATGAGGGCAGAGAATGAGAAACTATGGGTGTTTCTCAAAGTCCAGGAAGGATCCTTCAATGGCTGAATTTCAAGGACGATACGTCACTGAATCCCGCCGAGGGACTGGTCCAATGTTGAGGATCCTTCAGATCATACCGAGGACTGAGTCCTTTCATTCAGACGATTTTTAAGGATGTGTATCCTCCGCGCTCCTAAAACGCCCACAATCCTTTGCACACGATGCATTTCCTGTCCCCAGACTGAAAATACACTCGTAAACTTTCAGTTATTTCACCTCAGCAGTCCGCCAAAATCTGTTTCTGAACAAATTTGAGGCGAGAAATTGGCAATCCAGCTGCTGAATCTTATACTCATATTAGATCTAATAACCTAATTCAAAAGTTTATTCGTCGCTCAGCGACAGACTCAGAGAGACAGCGGGAAGAAACAGCGTGTAGAGCCGGCAAATTTTCACATCTAACTCGGTGAATTAATTAAGGGTTTATTTTGACCAAACCAGAGCTAAAGGTTGTTGGAACAGTGGAAAGACTAACCAAGACGGGTTTGGTCAGTTTTATTTTGTTTCTGTTGAGTTTGAAGTGTTTTTTGGGGGGTTTTGTTTTTTTCAATGGAGTCTGGTAGCATAACAGCTATTTCTTTTCACATCTAACGTGGTGAATTAAGGGTTTACTTCGACCAAACCAGAGTTAAAGGTTGTTGGAACAGTGGAAAGACTAACTAAGACGGGTTTGATGAGTGTAATTTTGTTTGTGTTGAGTTTGCAGGGTGTTTTACAATCGGTGAGGTAAAATTACTGTTTTTTTCTATGGAGTCTGGTAGCTTAACGGCTGTTTCTTTACACATCTTACGTGGTGAATTAATTAAGGGTTTATTGTTGGAACAGTGGAAAGACTAACCAAGACGGTTGTGATGAGTTTTATTTTGTTCCTGTCAAGTTTGAATGAAGCGCGTTTTACAATCGGCGAGGTGAAATTACTATGTTTTTCAATGGAGTCTGGTGGTTTGGAGAAGAGCATAACGGCTGTTTCTTTTCAAATCTAACTCAGTGAATTAAAGTTTATTTTGACCAAACCAGAGTTAAAGGTTGTTGGAACAGTGGAAAGATTAAGACGGTTGGAGTCTGGTAGCTTTGAGGAGAGCATATTAATTGCATGTTTTGTACGTTAATAAATAATAATTGTCCAAATCCCTGTTGATTTTATTCATTTGTTAACAGGCCTACATGATTTGAATATGTGTATATCGTTTTGAGGAATGAGGAAAATCAATATTCCTACTAGAAATTTTAATATAATTGTTCTAAATAAAGTAAAAAAAAAAAAAATACTACATCCATTTCTTCCGTACACCGGCGCACTCGCTAGGAAGAGAGTCTTGCCTCTGTAGGACCCGACTTGGAGGGCCCGTCCTACCAAGGAAGCATCCTTGACTTTGAGAAACACTGAGTTTTAAACACTTTTCTTAAGGTATCTAAACTAAAGTGTGTCTCTGACCTGGTAGTAAGCCTTCTTGATGTCCTTCTGTGTCGCAGTGCGGGAGACGCCCAAAACTTCATAGAAGTCCTGCTTGTTGGCCAATCTGCTGCTGGTGTGAAAAGAGTGGCAGGTGATGCCATGAGGACATCTCCAGCCTGCAGAGGAAAAGATCCAAAAAGGAGACTGTTTGATCAGGAAGTACTAACTGTACATACAGATCTTCTGCAATGTTTAATATGAGGAGTGTTTTTGTGCACAGAGCCAAGAAAAGCATAAAGAAGCTCGCTGTTAATCATCGACATGGTCCAGTTATTGCATTTAGGCCCTCAGCACATCATTTATGGACCCATAACATGCCAGCAAGAAACATAAAGTTCCTGACTGTACTCCAGTCAGCAAACACTGTAGATATTAACCATTATAATACTCACAAAGGCAATGTTGCACTGCAGTGTACCATGCTGTATGCAGGATCACTGGGGTGTTTTCACAGTGCACTTAAGGATAAACTGCTCTAATAAAAATTTAATACTACTCCATTTAACACAAAAGTCCTACATGAAAAAAATGTTGAGAAATATTATTATTATTCAGTGTGTTTTATATTCCATCTTGTGCTATGCATATTCTATTTAATTATATTTTATTTATCTAAGTGTGATTTATTTTTCCATCTTATTTTCCCTGTCTTTATGTTCACTTCATGTCTATTTTCCTTTATTGTAAAACACTTTGTGCTGCATTTCTTGTATGAAAGGTTCGATACAAATAAAGATTATCATTAAAGTGATAAAGTACTTTTTTTTAGTGTTTATAAGTTTGAGAGTCTTAGTATATTCTTTGAATTCACATAAAGATCCAGTGAAATTGGGGGTAACGGTTGTTAAACTTTAATCAATTTTGATATTATGATTAGTTTTACACAATACATACACCAATCTTTCATTCATCTTTAGTGGAAAAACATTGAAATAGACAAACATTGCAGTACTCAACATAATGGTACAGGGAAACAAAAATATTAATTTAAACAAATAAATATAAATTATAATAATTTCTAAAAATAGAATTGTGATAAATAAACTTCAATATAAAATTATACTAAGAAAAGAAAACTGATGTTCACTGATGTACTGTATATGTGCATGCTGCAAAAATGGGTACTGATTTTAATATTATTTTTATCGTGTTTTATTTTCCTGTTTTTATGTTCATTCATGTCTATTTTCCTTTATTGTAAAACACTTTGTGCTGCATTTCTTGTATGAAAGGTGCAATACAAAGAAAGTTTGTTATTCTTTAAAGAGTCATACAGTTTGACAGTTTTATTACTTGTTTCTGTGTTTATAAGTTTTAGAGTTTTAATATATATATTTTAAATTCACATAAAAATCCAGTGAAATTGGGAGGTAACTTTTATTATTTTAATACATATTTATATAAAATTTAAAATTCACTATATAATCAATAAGTTTACAATTAATGCAATGTTACATTTATTATGTTCAAAATGTATAATGACATTTTTACAATCAAATTTGATATTATGATTCGTTTTACATCATTCTGATGTCATCATACTGTCAGTGATGTCATCATACTGTCAGTGATGTCATCATACATACTATCAGTGATGTCACCATACTGTCAGTGATGTCGTCATACTGTCACACACTAGCAGAGAGCAGTTACATCACACTAGTTGTACCAGAGCTCACTATCTTAACCAGCCTTTATGTGGCTGTAACGTTACCCTCCATGCAGCCTGCAGGACGGTGTTGGTACATTAAAACAGACGGCTGGTGTTCTGTTATATATATGTAACAGGTGACGGAGAGCTGCTGATGTCAGAACCACCCGAGTCTGTTGTGATGCTAACAGTTAGCTCACCTGTCAGTCCTCTGAATGTCACGTCTCTCCCAGGTGTCTCAGGTGTCCCGGAGCTCCGGCTGACCGGTGCTCCTCCCCGGTGGGTCTGCCATACCGACGCCGAACAA
>CAKAKR010067603.1:0-53014 GCA_916700685.1 Adelosebastes latens | reverse complement strand
CGTTTTACATCATTCTGATGTCATCATACTGTCAGTGATGTCATCATACTGTCAGTGATGTCATCACACTGTCAATGATGTCATCACACTGTCACTGATGTCATCATACTGTCACTGATGTCATCATACTGTCAGTGATGCCATCATACTGTCAGTGATGTCATCATACTGTCAGTAATGTCATCATACTTTTGGTTCCTGTTTTTATATATATATTTTTTTAGCTTACATATATTGTTGTTGTTGTTGTTGTGTGTCACTAGGTTTTATCTATGTTTTTTTATGTACAAGCTGCTCCAAACCAATTGCTCCTAGAGGGATTAATAAAGTTGTTTGAATTGAATTGAATTGAATTGAATTGAATTGATACTGTCAGTGATGTCATCATACATACTATCAGTGATGTCACCATACTGTCAGTGATGTCGTCATACTGTCACACACTAGCAGAGAGCAGTTACATCACACTAGTTGTACCAGAGCTAACTGTCTTAACCAGCCTTTATGTGGCTGTAACGTTACCCTCCATGCAGCCTGCAGGACGGTGTTGGTAAATTAAAACAGACGGCTGGTGTTCTGTTATATATATATAACAGGTGACGGAGAGCTGCTGATGTCAGAACCACCTGAGTCTGTTGTGATGCTAACAGTTAGCTCACCTGTCAGTCCTCTGAATGTCACGTCTCTCCCAGGTGTCTCAGGTGTCCCGGAGCTCCGGCTGACCGCTGCTCCTCCCCGGTGGGTCTGCCATACCGACGCCGAACAACCTGCTGCATGTCTGGAGGAGACTGAGAGGAAACGACCGCTCCGGTGTCCGGTAGAGAACCAGCGTGCAGTTAGCCGGGCAGCGGGGGACGCCATCTCTAACGTCACTTCCGGTGTCAGCTGGTCGGTCTGCGCATGTGCGGGTTGTTCTGTTTACTCATGTATACCACCATGTGGACTTGTTCTTCTGCTCTCACTTATTCTGGTCCTGTAAATTTACACATGGGCTGTGGAAAGATGTTAATCATTTTATAGTTGACATTTTCTCAGATTTTGCATTTTACTATAGAATTATATTTGGCTGTTTTGTCTACAGTGAAAAAGACAGTAATGCATTTTTCCTATTAATCTAAGTTTAATTATCACCAAATTCCACGTTCACAAATGTAAATTTACCAAAAAAAAGAGCCTAATTTTTTTTGTATTTATGAAGGAAATAGAACAATATGTGTCAATTATTTCTTCCTCACGAAACACAAAAGCTATGAAAACAATGAATGCATGCAATATCTTTACAGTTTTTAAGTGAACTTACTGTCATACTCTCGCGTTTTTATTTATTATTTATTTTATGTTCGATTTGTTTCATTCATTTATTATTGGCACTGCTGTCTTTTTGTTCATGTTTTTGTTATGCTTCATCTGTATGTGAGTAATGTTTCCTTCTGTAACTCTGTATACTGACAGTTTGAAATAAAAACTATGTAAACAATGTACTTGTACTTAAGTAGCCTACCACCATGTGTACTTGTACTTTTGCTCTCACTTATTTTGGTCCTGTAAATTTACATATGGGCTGTGGAAAGAGGTTAATAATTCTATAGTTGACAACATTTTCTCAGATTTTGCATTTTACTATAGAAATATTATATTTGGCTGTTATGTCTACAGTGACAAAGACAGTAATGCATTTTTCCTTATTAATCTAAGTTTAATTATCACCAAATTCCACATTCACAAATGTAAATTTACCCCAAAAAAAGAGCCTAATTTCTTTTTGTATTTATGAAGGAAATAGAACAATATGTGTCAATGATTTCTTCCTCACGAAACACAAAAGCTATGAAAACAATGAATGCATGCAATATCTTTACAGTTTTTAAGTGAACTTACTGTCATATTTTCGTGTTTTTTATTTATTTAATGTTTGATTTGTTTCATTCATTTATGTTTGGCACTGCTGTCTTTTTGTTCATGTTTTTGTTATACTTCATCTGTATGTGAGTGATTCTAATGTTTCCTTCTGTTACTCTGTATACTGACAGTTTGAAATAAAAACTATTTAAACAGCGTACTTGTACTTAAGTAGCCTATTTCCATGTTGTGCTACTTTAGATTTTCAGATGGAAATCCTACATATACTATATACATATATAATATATACTTTTTACTGTACTGCATTTATTTGCAATGGTGAGATGTAATTAAGTAGATTACACTCAAGTATCCTACTGTACAAATTTGAGGTAGCCTACTTGTACTTTACTTGAGTATTTCCATTTTATTCTACTTTATACTTCCACTCCACTACATATCAGAGGCAAATATTGTATTTTTTACTGTACTACATGTATTTGCAATGTCGGAATGTAATTTAGTAGGTAGAAATATACCATAGTTAGATGTGGAATTAACTTCTAATCTTTAAAAAAATAATAAAATTAACATTCTACTCTTGAGAGCACAATAAAAATATCTTTGGCTCCCTTAAATTGACGTCAAAGGTCATTAGAATCAGATTTATTTGCCCAGTACGTGTGCACAAACAGGGACTTTGACTTTTTTTTTTGCATTTCTCTCAACTTACATAGAAATAACAGCTAGGGACAAGGACAACAAAGCTGGACAAATAAAGAAAGAACTGTCATGCACACAAGTAGTGAACAAAAATTGGTGTATATATAAATATTCAATAAATAAATATATATATAAAAGCACCAATAAAAATAAGAATTAAAATGTCTATATACAAGTCAAGTGTTCTGTAAGTTGTAAACAATACAAATAGTGCAAAATACATCCAGAACAGCATAAAAGTGAGTATTTTTATTTTGCTTTTTTTAGAAGACGTTTTAGTTTCTCACCATTTCATGAGACTCAGAAATAACCTGCAGTAGTTTTGCATTTCATCCTCATGAAATGTGTTCAGAGAATGATTTAACTGAAATGTAATTACATTTAACAGACTGAAATGCAGTTGTACTGCTGATGAAGACCCTTCCTCATGCACCACAGAGACAGTAGATGGAGTCACAGAGCTGTGGATGACTTGTGTTTGATAAGACTCGGTTCCCTGCAGCTGCAGTTAGACTCTAATCTAACAATCTGAAAACTGTGATGGGACATTGATTTTGCATCCTACTGTAGGATGAGGGTTCAAAGGTCACCGAAAGGGTGGTGAGATGTTCCTCTGCATCAGTCAGGAGTCAAGACCGGGGTCAGAAATGTTTTGTATAGCTTCATGATTGAACATTTCTGCATAAAATGACAGAATGTAACTTTTTCTTTCCACAAAAAAAGCATTTGATTTCAGTTCATGCCCAAAAGTAGAAGTATAGAGTATGACACAACATGTAGATCTACTTGTTGCATAATAAAATCAAATAAGCAAAATAGAATAGATCTTTATTGTCATTGTGCTAAGAACAAAGAAAATCTGTTTAGCGGAAATAAGTAAAAACGGTAAATAACAAATAATCAAGCAGGATATATATATAAGACAAGCGATAAAAACAATAAAAAGGAGATAAAGTGACCAAAATAAAAAACAAAAGATGCAGCACATTACCAGCTAAAAGACAGACGACTGGTTCCAGTGAACTGTGCAGGAGGTCAGAGAGTGTCAGGGTCATGAGGTTTAATCTCTAAAAGCTCTAAAGTCATTTTATAATACTAGAAACCCAAAACTATTCTCTCATATTTACTTAACACCACACAAACAAAGAGACGCTGTCTGACATGACAGGGGGACGGGACGAGAGACAGAGGACGAGCAGAAAGATCAAGAGTTTGGTGTCTGGCGTTATGTCACAGGGTTTATAAGGCGGCGAACATGTTGAATGGATGTCAGTGTGTGTGTGACCTGATGAAAGAGAAGCTAGCGCTCCCCTCCTTCTTCTCCGCCATCTCTCTCTCATTCCCCGCCGTCTCCACGGCGACCTGCATAACAGCATCCCAGCTGTGTGTGTGTGGAATGTATTACCAGCTGACATTTGCCACCCAGTAATGTGAATATCACTGTGAACAGTATCTCAGTAAAGATGCTCTGACCTCTAAATATTCAGATACATATTATACTGACGTGTCTGAGTGATGTTTGTGTCTCATCATCACGTGTGACTGGATTGTTTGAGCCGGTGCTTCGGGTCATTCTTTGCTTTTTAATCTCTCCAGCTATGAGATGGAGGGTCTGAGGTCAAGTCATCCCATCAGTGGGAGGCGGGGCAGAGGTGTCAATCTTTACTCAGCTACTTATGATCCTAGTACCCCACCGTGTTATCATAAAGTGCCGGTTCACAGCAGCAGTGCTCATTGTGAGCCTGTGGTTGTAATTAGTGAGTTGGGGGTTATGAGTGATGGTAGTAGAGCTCCTTAGATCAGCCTCACTGCTTCATCACCTCACGACCAAAACACACACATAGAGGAACACAACACCACTGACGCACATCGCTCCTGTGCAGCTCAAACAAACGCACAAGAAGTTGTGCAACATGAGCCACACGGGCCAAAATCTGATGTCAACAGTGCTGATCACAACTACTGCTGCCTTCAAATGAAACTTGTGAGCTTGTGTTTACAACACGGGAAGTCGTGTCACGATATGCTTGGCGTTCAAGTGGTTAAGTCGTGAGAACGCCGCTGCTAAGCAACGGCAATATTAAGGTTACTGTCGGCGTCGAGAAGCAACAGAGGCTAACAATTTAGCAAGCTAGCAAGCGGGTAACAATGCAGTAAATGCAAAGGCATAATGACAGAGGAGAGATATATATTCACTTATTATGCACCGAAAAATGAACTTCACGACCTCCGCCATTTCTGACACCCTCAACAAACGCGTCAAAACTCGTAAACTTGGAGCTTTCAGAAACTGAACAGAAACTATATACAGTATATACACCGATCAGCCATAACATTAAGACCACTGATATTTAGTGTTGTATTTGTTGCATACTGTGCATACAGTGTAAAAGAAACATATGCCTTATGCCTCCCAGCATGCACCCCTTCTCCCTCCTGCCGGTTGTTTTGACTGAAGAGGTGGAATCATGGGATTTCCCGTCCCCCCCCGTGGCCGCTGACATTTTCATGTCACAAATAAACATCAGAGAGATGCAGGACGAGATGAAGAGATAAAACTGTCTGAACATTAATCGATTGGCGCTCTGCTACTTGAGGTTTGTGTGTGTCCAGATCGTGACGACAAAATGATGTCACAGCCGGCGGAGACTGAACATCCCATTCATGGTTCAGAGGCACACAGCTGCTGATATCGCCGGAGGGCAGAGCGTGTTAACAGCCAGAGAGAGAAGTCCAACCATGTCCGGCATGACGCTCCACACTCCCCTCTGTTGTGGAGATGATGTGGCTGTTATGGTTACAGACTGGGCCACTGGATCACTGACTGAAGTCTCACACTATCTCTCTCTGTGTGACTATACCCTGCAGCCAGGAAGCAGCAGCGTCTACTGAGTATTTAAGCTTTTGATCATTAGTACTGCATTATTTAAATCAACATTATGTAATATTCGTACCACATAGTGCGGCACAAGAAGCTGTAAACACGGCATTGATTATCACCGACTAAAGTTAATATGGTGAGCATGTTGCCTATTTACACATCCAGCGGACACAGAGCAACGTTAGCATTCATTTGGACTTGTGTTTCTGTCATAAACTGTTTATAAGAAGTGGACGTAGTCACCGAGACGTCACCCATTGGTTTGTGGACTACGGTTTTGAAGCTTCGAGATTGGCATTTTGGCCTTTGCCATCTTGGTTTCTAGCTGTTGCCATCTTGGTTTTTGGCAGTTGCCATCTTGGTTTTTGGTTGTCGCCATCTTGGATTTCGGTCGTCGCCATTTTGGTTTTTGGCCATTGCCATTTTGGTTTTTGGCCGCTGTCATCTTGGTTTTTGGCCTTCTCCATCTTGGTTTTTGGCCGTCGCCATCTTGGTTGTTGGCCGTCGCCATCTTGATTTTTGGACGTTGCCATCTTGGTTTTTGGCCGTCGCCATCTTGGTTTTTGGCCTTTGCCATCTTGGTTTTTGGCCATCGCCATCTTGGTTTTTGGCCGCCGTCATCTTGGTTTTTGGCCATTGCCATATTGGTTTTTGGCCGCCGTCATCTTGGTTTTTGGCCGTCTCCATCTTGGTTTTTGGCCGTCGCCATATTGGTTGTTGGCCGTCTCCATCTTGATTTTTGGACGTTGCCATCTTAGTTTTTGGCCATCGCCATCTTGGTTTTTGGCCGTTGAGTCATTTCATCCATTGTTAATGTAAAACATGAATTAGAGCAGCTTTAAGAGTTTTGCAGGAAGTGTCCAAAATATTTTCCTCCTCCTGATCTTGTTAATATTAAACTGTGTCATGTTTCAAACCTACAGTAGATTAGAGTTTGATACTCAACAGACTCAATTACTTTATATCACTGTTGACTACATTGTTTCTCTCCTTCTGTCTCATTATGTGCCAGTAACTCTCTGAGAGCGGATGTTGGATGAGATATTGTATCCTCCCAACTGCCCGTAGGTGGTCCCCTCCTTTATTAGATAACTCCTTCACTAATATGAGTCCAGACTCCCTCTGGGAGTACTGGGATTACACTGCCCTGTTCCAGCCTTTAATCACGTCTGTTTCATCCGGCTGCCTAAACCGAGCATAAAATGCCAATCAACCAGTGATGAGCTCATGTGTTGAATCATAACATCAGACTGCAGGACTTGTGAAGCCCAAGCATGTGAAAGCAAACACGCTGTGAGAAACTGGGGCTTATATACATGGCTCAGGGTTTGTCCTTCATCAGTATGGCTGCTATGAATGATGGAGAACAACAGCAAACGATGGCGTTGTTAATCGTTAGTCCACGGGTTTGTGCGAGCAACCCAATGGCTCTCAGGATGTGAAGTTGCTTTTTCGCCACGTAATATTCGTATTTTGTGTGTATTGTAAGTATTCATGACAAAAACATCACTTCAAAAAAACATATTGACATGCAAATGAATCCTACAAAAATAAATGCCCCAGTGCTTTAAGGCCTTTAGGAGTCGTCACTGCCAAGCTGGCGACGGGCGGAGCCGCCCACTCTGAGCTTCACAACCGCTCTTCAGTATGGAGGACGGAACCTGCCAAAATAAAAAATAAATGAATAAATGAAATAATAAATGACTTGATAAATAAATAAATATGTAATTAAATGTAGCAAAAATAATATTAAAAATAAATGTAGCCATTTATTAATTGATAAAATGTGACATACATTGATTATGATGACATGATTTCTATTTTAATTTGCTTCTTTAGTTATTTATCATTGTATTAATTATCTTATTTAATTACTCTTCTGTTTAATATTGCCTTTTATTTATTTATGTATTATATTAATTTCTAAATTCATTTTTTATTTTTTATTTAAACATTTTTTATTTATTATTCATTTTTGCAATTATTTTTGTACTTACTTTATATTTTTAAATGTATGTATTTATGCATTAATATATTTATTTATATCTGCACAATTTCCCCTTTGCATTTCACCCCTTATTTATTTCTTTTTACATATCTTTATGAATTTCTGCCTCATTATGCAAACGAGTATGGACTTTAGAAACCTATGGGTGACGTCACGGTGACTACGTCCACTTCTTATATACAGTCTATGGTCCTGACACCGAATTAATATGTGATTCAAATATTTAATCCAGGCATTTCTGAGGTTTTGTCCATTAAAAAAAACAACTAATACCAGCAATTTAAATCCCTTAAGAAGAAGTATCTTCCCTGTTGATCAGTCTTTACTCATATTATTCAGCCAAACATTATTCAGACTCACAGAACTTTATTTTAAATTCCCAAAGAAGGCTGAACTTTGAGGAAATGTTATAAAATGATGCACAAGACATCTAAATTTGTCCATTTGATGAAATGGATCAGCTTTAAAAAGCACGTATTTATTTCCAATATTTCACTTAGTGTAAACATGTAGTTTCAACAAACGGAGTAACAACCTTAAAGTTACTGACAGGGAAACAAACAGGGAAGACTGTTTCTTAAGAGCTGGAGGGTTGCTGGGTCAATACCTGCCTCTCTGTAAGAGTGTATGTGTTTAAACTTTAACAAGTGTGTCTAAACGTTTGCTGAATAAAGCATCATGGTGGACTGGACAAGAGTTGTGCGACATGTTTTAATTTTGATGGACTGCACCTTGCTGTGTGTGCCTTCTCAGAGTACGAAATCAATTTAAAATAAACAAATTAAATGTCTGTTACACGTCTATTAAACCACAGAGCCAAAGTCTTTGCCTCGAGGCTACAAAGTGTGCAAAAGATTCACGCCCTGGTTGGTTTGGCAGCTCCCCAATACACCTGGAGCTGCTGTAACACTCTGGATGGGGTGTGTGATGATAACAGCCCCTCCACGTCTGGTTTTCACACGTTTTATTTGTTCAATGTTAAAGTTGAACAAACTGCAGTGCAGCTACATTGAGATTGGAAGTAAAGAAAATAGATTATGTAACCAGCGCTGCTCCTTCTTCAGCATTTATTCCCTGAGAGCAGCGGAGAGAAAGGCCGTCTTTGTGTGGTTATATTAAGTCACTAATCTGCAGAGTCAACAGACAGAGGGTTTCTCTGCCGCTGTGGTTCTGTGGCAGCCGTCCTGTTTGGCGGACGGCTGCCATGGGGCTGCTCGTAAACGTCTTGGTGGTTACCTCTAATTCTCTTCTTCCCCAAGCCCAGCTCTGTGTGTGTGTGAGTGTGTAACTGATGGATATCTGCTGCTTCAAATGAGAGGGAGAGTCTCTCCAGTGGTAGGACTTTGGGGTTTTGGCCCACAGCAAATTATTGCCACCAATATACTGAGGCAGTGTTGCTTTTTCACTGAAAACAGCTGCAGCTGAATAAATGTCGCTGATGAGAGCTGAACCAAACAGTGAAGCTGCCGGCTGGAAAACCAAAATAATGAGCTGAAAGACGCTATAAAACTCTGGAGAGCTGAGAAGAACTGTAGTCTGGTGTCATAGTCTAAAAAAAATGATTATATCTGCTTTAAACGTACTTTCTGTGCCATAACTTAGAAAGCAAGTATTTTAAAAATGTTGCCAAAGTTGTCATTGAATGTGTTATGTTTTGTTAGATACCAATCAATCAAGCTATTTCCTCTTTAGGTTTTTATATCATTCTGTATCTTTCCTGTGGTGTTCCTTATATATTCAAATCCAAACATTAAAATTTTGGTCAAAGTATGTTTCAGCATCAAAATGTTTTTTTCCCTTCAAGCCTTCTAAAAACTGTTTCCCACATCGTGACCTGACATAGGTTTCTGCATGATGACGCTGCTACATGTACAGTATATATATACATCCTTATAGTCAGTGTATCAATGTTACACACTGTAACTTAGATGGCGGTCGGCGTGCTCCCAGTTTGGAGAAGCAGACAGGAGTACCGGCAGGAAGCTAAACAACGTACTGCTCTGGACGCCACGTTAGTTCAGATCAGAAAGTCACACAATACTGTAACACAAACAGACTAACCGATTGATGCAACGGTAGACCAGCAACTCCTGTGTTCTGAGAGGTTAAATTACTGTTTTTGTGAATGGAGTCTGGTGGCTTTGAAGAAAGCGATATAACAGCTTCAGTTCCTCGTCAGAAAGAGCTGTCTGATGGCGAGGTAAGGGGTGAACATTTTCTAAATATAGCGTACACTTAAACTGATGTCGATTTTTTTAGGTGTCTAAAATTTGTTTTTCTGCTGCTCCCGTCTACAGCTGCTATACCTCCCGTCAGACAGCCCTTTCTGACGGCAAACTGATGCCGTTATATCGCTCTCTTCAAAGCCACCAGACTCCATTCACAAAAAAGGTCATTTTACCTCTCAGAACACGGGAGTATACATATAACCCCACCTTCAAAAAATCTGAACTAACCCTTTCAGTTATTTCTAAACTTAGCACAGCAAACGTTGATTCAGCTAATGCTAGCGTTCACATTATTCATAACCCTATTGATTAGCTAACTGTGGTAACCTACGTCACTACTTTCTGCTAACGGCTGAGTGGACGTTTCCATTTGGAAAAAAATGAAAAAGAAAATGTAGATGGAGTCGACCTTTAAATAAAAATTGTTCATAGACTGAATGAAAACCTCATGGAAAGTCATTATCTTTCCGCTGGCCCAGCTCCCTCCTTCCTTGTTTCTGTTTTTAGCCCTCTATCACTCCACCAAACTTTATCCCTCTCAATCTGCCCTGAAGCTCTGTAAACGGCGCTGTGACGTCTTGCGGCTGATCGTTCAAAGCGGTTGCCGGTTGGACTTCCAGTTGGAGGAGCATTTTTGTGGTTTCCGCGGGGAAAACATTTTCATATTAACTGATAAAAGCCCTCAATAAGTGGAACACAGTGTATGTTTTGTGTGTGTGTTGTATGTTCATGCATAAAGGAGATGAAACCATGTGCAGATCTGGAAGAGGCCACCCACTCAGAGACTGTGTGGACTGGGCCGGTCCCAGGACTCTTAACCAGGCCAAACTTAACCCGGCTCCATCCTGATCCTGGGAACATGCTGTACCTGCACTATTAATGAACACTAATGTGCTTTCTCAAGCTGTTTTTCATAAAGACTCCCAACGGTAGGTAGTTATGGACTTCATCAAATACTTTTAAAATGCTACATTCAGTAAATCACGTTTGCTCCACGTTTGTTTTCAGCCTGCTTCATAGTCACACACAGTCAGTCCACAGAGCTCTGCTGGGGTTGATGTTGGAGATTTCTATGTGTAAACTTCACCCTCACACAATACATTTCCTTGTTACTGCATTTAGAATATATATAAATATAGATTCACTATACAGTGACAGATACGCAGCATAATATGTATGACATCAGCTGACAGTTTGGCAACACAATGCCTTCTTCAGAGCACAGAGAAGTGAGGCCCAAAAATAATAATGATGTTATAAATAGCTTCCAGAGCAACTGGATGAACTGTTGTACAATCAAAAATGGAGATCCTTGAAGCTGCAGTGTGTAGAAATGGAGCAAATATGATTTAAAAAAGTTATTTTTTTAAAACGGTCACTATATCCTGACAGTAGAGCATGAAACAGGTAATCTGAAAAAAATCATGTTCCTCTGTGTCCTCCGGTGCTCCTAATGGCATCTGCAAGATTTCACAGACCGGAGGAAAACAACCAATTAGAGCTGATCTGGAGTCTGTCGTCCAGCTGCCGTCTATGAGAGCCACGAGTCAATCACTCGCGAACTCCGATCAAACGGTCAAACTAGGCAGCGCTGATCAAATATGAATCAATATTTTGTTACTGTTTTCCAAAACAAGGTCCCATGGTGGTCCACCGGAAGGGGAGTGACTTCGGCTCTCTGTTTGTAAAAGTGTTCATGTGAGACCACTCCCACATCTCTGACCATCCGTTTCCCAGGAAGTGTCTATCTGCTCCATCAGCTCTCTAACAAAGAGTCCTGCTGGTTGTTCACACCGCGGCCCTGCTGCAGGCCGGTCCTGTCTGACCCTCCCCCCTCAGGTGACAGGTGAACCATGCGGGGCAGCGGCCCACCTGAGTGCAGCCTCTGGCTAGAATGACCAGCTCATTGTCGACAGAGGAAGAGGTTCCTGAGGTCACGTCAGATTCGTTATACTTCATGACAAACAACAGAGCAAACACCTGTACGGAAAAGTGAAAAACAGACTGCAGAGTTGAGGTCTCTGTGTTCCCTTCCTTCTCCTCTCTGGGACCAAAGCTCCTTTTTATCATTGGGAAAGGTGTCTGGCGCGGCTCCATTAGCGAGGGATGAGAGATGTGCGGTGAGGGGAGGACGAACACGGTTGAAGACACAAAGACTTGGCAGGATGTTACTCTTTCTGAGCTGTTTTGTCAACAGGTGAAGATGTGATCGCACACTTGACTTGTGTTGTTCTGACGGCCAGAAAGAAGAACAACGGACGTTTAAAGACAGAAGAAAAGGAGGCTGTCAAGCCGGCTGATTGGGCGTTGATGTGACAACACTTTCCCCCGTCAGTTTGAATTGTTGTCGTGACACGGTTAAGTCCTACCCATAATTCCTCCTGTTTGACCAAGTGTGAAAATGAGTGTTACAACTCTGTAGGTGTCTAGGGATAAGGGAGGCAACAAGACTGCCGATGTAGTCGGGCAAGCACTGCCATTTATTGTTTAGCGCGCAGTGTTAACACAAAAAGTAAAGAAATGTGAGCTTCTGCTGCTCCGAAGTACAAAACAGAAAGAAGTTAAGAGAGGCGTGGAACAAAGGCCCTGTTCAGACCTGGTATTAACATGCGTCCTCAGTGATCGGATCACTTCCCCCGCTCTATATGCAAATAAACACAGACATCATTTCTATCTGCAAAGACCAAATGAGTTGTTGTTTTTAACCGCGGGAGGCAGCACTGCACTTCCCGTGACGACTCTGACGGAAAGAGACGAAGAAACGAAGCGGAAGAAGAAGAAGCTGGAAAAGAAATCAGCACAATACAGACCGGTCTATCCCTTGGCGTATTCAAGGCAAACTAAATCACCCAAGATGTTTGACGCACTTGTAATATATAAAGTATCTATGGGCTTTTTCAAACGTTTAGACGTCGTGGACAAAACCAGCGTACGCGATTTGAGACCCAACTGTAGATGAGAAAGAGGAGGAACAAAAGGACAGCCACGAACGCCAGAACGTATGTGCTAACTGGACGTCGGCTGTAGTCTCTGCGGTGCAACTTGTCGACCAAAACAAAGGCGACGTAAGGCGACTCAACAGGCGGCTTTCATCGCCGCTAGTTCTTTGATGTCGGGTGGTTGGTGTGTCGGGGCCTTTAGAAAACAACTGCCTAGCTGACACAGAGCAACGATAGCATTCATTCTTTCTGTCTACCTGATGAATATAACGCTGATATTCTCTCTATTTAGTTCTCTTTTATGAACTCTCTTTAGCTGCTAAATGCTCCACTATGTTTTGTTGCTGAGTCGTCTGGTGCTAGACAGGAAGTGTACAGTGGGTTTAATCAGAGTTTTTAACTAGAAACAGCTGCTTGCTGTGTCTGGAAACTTTTCTTACAGTATGAGAGCGGTGAGACTGAACCAAAGCAGTAAAGTCGTGAGCCGTAAAACACAAAACCAACGGAAAGATGCTAAATATTTAACTGCAGAGTCGGGTGATAATTCTCTCTAGGTTCATCACGAGGAGCGACATCTTTCTGACATTTTACACAGTCAATTTGTGCATTGTTAATATAAAATATATATAAGCACCTCATTGTTTTCTTTTTTACTGGCGATATTTATTTTAATTGTTGTAAAGTTTTAATGTAATCATTCCAACTGGGCGTTCGATCATTGCATGAGACTTATGAGTGAAAATATCAATAACATATACAGTATAACTTATTCTGTTTTGTCACTTATATAATCTCACTTGGCAAAATGATCAGTTTATGCAACACTTTCTTCCGACAATAGTTCAAATATGATGCATTAACTTGTCGTCTCATGAGTTTGAACTGTTCCTTTAATAGGCCGGTGAAGCATTAATAAGTATTATCTTAAAGTTGTTCAATATAAACTGTGTTTAGCGAGCCGCTGGCCTGAATCAGCTCAGCAGAGGAATGAAGTAAAAATTCTCCTCTAATGTAAAGTGCTGCATGAAAAATAGCCTCAATAAATTCAAATTGTGGAGGCAGCCCTAAAATGGCACCAGATGTTTGAAGGAGAGGAGGCTGAGTGGAGATGAGAGAGGGATTACGGCGAAGATAAAAAGATAAAGAGCCATTTTGAAAGAAGGAGAAGAGCCGTCGAGAGAGACAACATCACCGAGAGCTGAGATTGAAGACGATGAAGAGGATTATGATCATCCACTTACAATTTACCAATATGTAAACCTAAAGACATTTTAACTTCAGGTAAAGGAAAGCCATGTGAGCTGAGAGAGCCTCCTAAAAATGTTACAACGGACACCAGTAAAAGGCTGATATCCTGAGCTAAAAGATGTATTTGTTGACCTGAACAGCAAAATGGTAACTTGAGATAAATGTCTGCATTCACCCTCCACACATACTTCTCTTCATAGAGGTCAGAGTTTCACCCACCGGCTCCTGCAGTTAGTTACAGGGGTGAAAGTTGGCCGGTACGATCCAGTACTCTACCACCACTAAAGGATTCAGTGCCAGTACGCAGTACCAGGAAGAGGGGACAGCAGCTGCCTGGCTAAACCAACAAACAACCCGTCACTCACCATCGCATTTCAACAAGAAAACACATCTGCTGACATCAGGTCAACACACAGTTAGTTACCTCTGCCAAGGAGGTTGTATTTTTGGTTTGGTTTATCTGTTTGTACATGCATCATGTTCATTAACATTGCTAGATAGGGCATTTGTGCTGCACCGACTGGGAAAATTCACATGAATGCTCAAAGTTGGAACAACAACTCAAAAAACAGCTAACGTGTTGTTGAAGCAATAAAATACAACACATCTTCTTTGTTACAACTTTATAACTTAGAACTCAACAACACACCGTCGGAAGAAAGACTTCCCAACTCAGGAAATGGGACCATTCGCGGAGCACTTGAATGCACCGTTGTCTGCGTTCTCCGAGGGCCATTCTAGTTTTCTCTATAAATTGCTTCTAAATTGTTCCAGTGTCAGTGTGGTTGTGCCCAGCACAGACCTGCAAGTTCTTAATCTGTGCTTGCTGCCGTACGCCGACCTTCCAACTAGAGGACAACCCGCTCTACCTCCTGAGCCACAGCTGCCCCAGGTGGGGGGGTCTTCCTGTAGTTCAACAGGTCCGAACGGGGAGCGACACAACTTTCAGCTCAACAGAAAACAGGAGAAAAGAACATATGTGGTCTGATAAACAGTAAATTCATCTAAACTGGGTTGAAAAACGGTGCAATCTGGTTGCCGTGTTAATGAATTACATCTGACCATTCTCTGTTTGAGAAAGAACTTTAACCAAAAAACAGGAAGTAAAACTGGCTGAGGGGAGGCTTTAAGCCCCCGACACACCAAGTTTTCGGCCGATTCAGCATGTTGAATCGACAGCGGAGAGCGTACGTGCTAACTAGCTGTCTGCTGTAGTCTTTGCGGTGTGTTCAAGTGCAACTTGTCGGCCAAAACAAAGGCGACGTGAGGTGACGCAGCAGTCGGCCTTCATCGCCGCTAGTTCTTTGATGTCGGGTTGGTGTGTTTGGGCCTTTAACTGCCATCTTCACTGCTCCTCTCTCCTCTCTCTCTCTCTCTTTACACCCGGCAGGCAGGAACACACTTTATGACTGCTCCTCAGATGTCTCCTGGCCTTAATCCTCTCTGAGTTTAGGAGACAGAGAGACAATTTGCTCCTCACTTCCTGTTTGATCTTACATATTGAGCTCCTCTGGTCGGTAGAGAGAGCAAGGTGGAGAAAGAAAGGAGGATGAAAACAAGGAGTAAATTCACTGTTGCCAAGATGGATATCTTCTGTTTTTGAAGTCCGGATGATTCGACTCCGTCCCCCTGGCTTGATGCTGTTATTATGTATCGTGATGAGAGAGGGATGAAGAACAGAAGGAGAGGAGGAGGAGGAGGAGGAGGAGGCGTGTGTGATATGAATTCCTGTTGGGGAGGACAGCCATACCAAAGCCAACCTGCAACAGATTTAAAAAGACTGATATCTCTGCATGAGAGCGGCAGCACTTTGATCTCTGACAAGATGTTACAAATCAAAGAGGAGGGGAAGAGGGAGGCACAAAGATTTCATATTTTCCTCCAAATGTTTTGATGTCTTTGTCTGAGATTGTCTGGCAGTCATCATGCCAGGAGAGACATGTGATCTGAGATGGGAGAAGGGAAGAGTCCTGATGAAAACCAGCAGTGCTGTTCATGGCCACGGGAGTGTGATTGGTGATATTTCTTTCTTTGTCCAGCAGAGACAATACCGAACCCCCTCCGGTGAGAGCATCTTGAAGGAATCCCGATCCCTGCGGAAGGCAAGCTGGCACCTGACGGACGGACAAAGCCGAGGTCAAGAGGCTGTGGGTCAAAGGTCGGGAGCGGAGGCGTGACGTGGACGCAGAGGGGAAAACCAGTGAATCACCTTCTATCGTTGTGTCTCCTTCTTATTAACCGTCTAGCTCCTCGGGAGGCAGCAGGAGAGCAGCGGTTGCTTTCTTCTTGGCTGATTGATGAATTCAGTTGCATGTTTCCAGCGCCTCTCATTTTGTCTCATCTTCTCTAATTCTGCCTTCATCATTGTTGTCATTTTACAGCTACAGTCATGTTTAATTTTAAACAAGACTGTGAGGCTGTATTCAGACCTAAATGCCAACGTCAGCATGCTAAAATGCTCACAATGACAATGCTTACATGCTGATGTTTAGCAGGTATAACGTCTACCATGTTCAGCATCTTAGTTTAGCGAGTTAGCATCACAGTATATAAGAAGTAGACGTAGTCACCGTGACGTCACCCATTGGTCTGTGGAGTACGGTTTTGAAGCGGTCTCTCAGTGCTCTGAAGGGGTTTCTTTCACAACAATGACCCGCTAGCTGTACATTATCCCGCTCATTACACGGCTACTTACTGAAGAAATCAATAATTTGACACAAAAACAGTCCGCCAGAGTCCGACATCAGAACTGCGCTCATAGCAACGGTCTGTTATAAAGAAATAGCAGAAGGTAGAATGCCGTGATTGACCAATCAGAAACGTACGACGGAGTATTAGGGCCACATTGAGGGAAAAAAAATAAACCTGAGATTTCGAGAATAAAGTCATAATATTACGAGAATAAAGTCAGAAGTTTTCAAGAAAAAAGTCGTAATATTATGAGAAAAAAGTCATAAGTTTAAGAGAAAAAAGTCGTAATATTATGGGAATAAAGTCATAAGTTTAAGAGAAAAAAGTCGTAATATTATGAGAATAAAGTCAGAAGTTTACGAGAAAAAAGTCTTAATATTATGAGAATAAAGTCATAATATTATAAAGTAGTAATTTTAGGTGTTATTTTAGAGATAAAATAGAGCAGCGTGCCGCCTGTGAGAAAATGAGGAACGTTGAGCATCTTGTGAAGTTATACTTTAGTTTAGGTTTCACAAATAACCAAATACTTCATCTTTTGGCACATCAGCTCCACATTATCATCAGTATCAGGACCTTGAAAAGATTTTTCAAGAAACTGTGTTTATTCTGAAGAAAGAACCACACAGACCTGATGGGGGAACTGACTATTTTGTGGAGGAGGAAATTACTTTTTTTTTCTCGTAAAGTTATGACTTTATTCTCGTAATATTACGACTTTTTTTCTCGTAAAGTTATGACTTTATTCTTTAAATCTCAGATTTTTTTTTCCCTCAATGCGGCCCTAATAGTCGGGTAAACTCGTGTATTCAACAACGCCGTGTAATAAGAAATAATAATAACCACCACTGAGTCAAACTTTTCTTGTGAATCACCACACGTTTTTGTCATTGGAGGAGAAATACAGAGAGGAATGTGAAAGAGTGAGTTTTTCTGTTCTGTTGTGACTTTATTCAACAGAATGAACATGAATATCAACACGTGGGTCTGCCAGTGTAGGAAGAGTGCTCTGTGCTCCACATTCAGAGAAAGAAAGGGATGGTTTATGGGTAATAAAGAGGGAAGTCATTGTAGATCACTGCGTGGCTTCCTCTCTGAAGTCAGACCTCCTTTATGCAGACTTGAATGAAGCACATTTACTGGCTTCAGTCATGTGATGGCTATCTATTTCTTTTATGTTGGTGGTGTGTAGCTGCGGGACGTCTCACCCAGATTCCTCTTCTGGTGCTTTAAAAACTTCTTTACTGTGTTCATTGTGGGTTTTTTTTTAAAATGTGGATGAATTCATGTTGCTGTCTTTGAGGATCAGGTTCTTGATCTAAGAGGGACTAAATAAGATGCCTGTTAGTGGTCAAACTGTCACTGACTCTCTGCTGGTTCATTCACTGAAACATGTGCCTGGTCTGTTAATGTTCATTCAATGATAAAACCAGATTTACTATCATCTCCCCCTGCCTTTATATCCATCCTCTCTCAGCCTATTGATGTCTTTCTCTCTTCAGTTTTAGGATCTACTCAGAGAGCTCCATAACTCAAATCAGCTCAATTCAGCAGTGAAAACAAGCAGCCGTCACTGAGGAGCGTCACCACACTGAGCAACAGTTACACAATAGTGAGAGGACACTAAAGGTACGTTCACACCAAACGCCAAGACAACTTTTCCCGCGGCGCGATTGCACACAAAGTCAATGCAAATAGACGGGAATGATGCGCCGCAAACATGCAAAATTTGCATCATTTGCGTATTCGCGAGAGTTGTAATATTTCAACTTGAGCGAGAAATTTGCGTGACGCTGTGTCATGAAAGCCAACCAGCGTTGAGATTCTCCTCCTGTCATCACTGACGTCACCCAGAGCTACGATAGTACATCATATCTGTACAGAGACCGGACCAAACTCTGTGTAGAAGTGTATGTGTATAAACCGCAGACTGTCTATGGTAGAAACTACAACGTCGCTGGCGTATTTATGCCTAGATGACTTTATATTAAGTGTTGATAGAGCAGCTGCATAGCCTGGCACTGATCGATCCAAACTCCATTCAGAAAACAAATATCTTAAAAGTTTTTAGCTTGTCGTCTTGCGGACAGACCTGACAAAGCATGAATTCAGACTTCCTACAAATCGACGTCATTATGTAGTTATTTCAGCATCATTTTGATCTGTTTATTACAATTAAATCACAGCACAATCTGTTTATTTTGGGTTCATACCGTAGTAGCGACGTGTGGCTTGCTAGATAGTCAGTGCAATGGCATTGTATGTGAATACAGCTCGCCGCCGGGTGATGTTATGAACCCAGACGCGACGGCGTTTGGTTTTCTGATATATCTAGGACTTCCACAACATGTACAATGCAGCAACAGTGGCTATTTCTTCCATGGTTGATGGTGGACAGAAAGGTTGTTGGTATCTATGGAGACAAGCTTCTTCTCCTCTTCAGCGCGTCTAGAGCGAATGGACACAAATGATACCGGCGGTCCAACTCGCGTGAGTAAAGCGAGGTGAAAACAGACAGATACAATATTTATTTCCTCCATTTCTGATTCAACATCGTCTGTGACGACAGGAGGAGAATCTCAACCCTGATAGGCTTTAACGTCACAGCGTCACAAATTTCTGGCTTGAGTTGAAATATTTCAACTCCTACAAATACGCAAATTTCGCGTTTTGGCGTTGCGCCCCTCGCGTCATTCATTTGCCTCTTTGCATTGTCTTTGTATGTAATCACGCCGCGCGAAAAGTTTGCTTCGCTCTTGGTGTGAACACACCATTACAAGACTACTGTTATGCTGACATGCATAAAATTACACTTTTCACCTGATGATGGCGCCGCATAAAAAAAGTGAAAGGATCACCAAAGTTATTACAGTGCATCCTGAGGAGGACTTGAATGTCTGAACCAAATTACATGGCATAGTTATTGAGATGATTTCAATAAAAAAAAATGTAACGTCAGGATATATAAAGTTTTATCTTATCTTAAATGTCGACCTCATCTGGATGAGAGAGGAAAAGCTCACCAACATCATCAGGCTTCATCCTCTGGGAACCGTGAACATCTGTACAAAATTGATGTCATTCAAAAATGTCTTTCCTCGTGTTGCGTCACAAGCGAGCTACATAACTACTGAAGGTATTTCATTATAACCTTCACATGGCTCCTGCCTGAGGGAGTGACTTTGCTTTTTAGTTACTGTTTAAACATTTCCACCAAGCCGAGCGCACCACTATCTTCCATTCTTTAAACTTCTTGTCAACTTTGTGTCTCCCACTCTCCATAATTCCCCAGATTATCATCTCCTGAGCCTCGCAGAGTTCATAAACTGACCTCATTCCTGCATGCAAACTCCAGCTAATCCTCTTGTTACAGCAGCAAATGGATTTCATCAATCTGGTTCTAGTTTTTTAAAGAGAGATTCCTCCCGTTGCTTTTACTCAAAAATATACAGTCAATTGTTTCATCGGAATAAATTAGGTTTTCTCATAATGTAATTCTTCTTTGTTTTTTCTTCAACAGGAGTCAAGAAACGAAGTCAAACTTTGCTTCTAATGAAGCGTAAATGTTTAATTCCCACTGGAAGTCATTTTTATTTTATTGATTTATTTTGTAAGCGAAACACATCCATTTCCTTTTTCTATATTATATAAAAGTACAAAAACAATAAATACAAGGTGCCTAATTAGGTGACTATAATGCCAAAGGAAATGCATTTTTTTTTAATTCACTATGACCCTTTAATAGAGTCGCCACAGTGTGCAGCAGTTAGAAATGTACATGCGTAGATGTGCTGCATATGAAAGGGATCAAGAGAACGGCAGGTCTCAAATGTACAGTAATATTCATCCTCAAAATATATAAATATTCCAGAGGAGATAAATATGATCTTTCATGCTCTCCTCTGGTATCACAATGACTCTTAATGGCTTTGTGGTAAATGAGAACTCAACCGCTGAGGGATTAAAGAGAGAGAGAACATAAAAATAACGACCATACACAGACTTTGCTCACAGCTACATGTGACTTCATCGGGATTAATCTCAGCGCACGGCTCCTGTAAAATAGGTTAGATGAGAGTCACAGCTCTCTCAGGAAGATGTTTAATGTTACATGTAGGGCTGTCAAAGTTAACGCGATAATAACACGTTAGTGCAAAGTCGTTTTAACCACTAATTTCTTTCACGCAGCTTGTGATTTTTAGATTGTAGCGGACTCAGTTTTAAAGGTAGAGTGAAGATCCTGGTATCATATGAAACTAAAAAACCTAATGAATCCATCGGTACCAACCATGTCATACTAGCTTTTCAGGAAAAAGGCTAAATAACGCTCCAAACTTGCCCTAATTTTTGGTGAGGAAAAACTGGCATGGCCATTTTCAAAGGGGTCCCTTGACCTCTGACCTCTGACCTCAAGATATGTGAATGAAAATGGGTTCTCTGGGTACCCACGAGTCTCCCCTTTACATACATGCCCACTTTATGATAATCACATGCAGTTTGGGGCAAGTCATAGTCAAGTCAGCACACTGACACACTGACAGCTGTTGTTGCCTGTTGGGCTGCAGGTTGCCATGTTATGATTTGAGCATATTTTTTATGCTAAATGCAGTACCTGTGAGGGTTTCTGGACAATATATGTCATTATTTTGTGTTGTTAATTGATTTCCAATAATAAATATATACACACATTTGCATAAAGCAGTATATTTGCCCACTCCCATGTTAATAAGAGTATTAAATACTTGACAAATCTCCCTTTAAGGAACATTTTGAACAGATAAAAAATTGTTAATCGTGATTAACTATGGACAATCATGCGATTAATCATGATTAAATATTTTAATCGATTGACAAGCCTATATGAAACAAAGAGAAATGTTCTCCCCTCCTCAGGACCGGGACCTTTTTGGGGGGTAAAATGTCCACGGAACTTAGGGTGCTTTCACATCAGGGAACCACACCCAGATCCGAGTACACTTGACCCCAAATTCTAGTTTTTTGAAATGTGAACGCTCCGTACCGTACTCGGGCACGGTTCGTTGATCCGTACACGAGTCCACTTGAAAAGGTGTTACGGATCATGTGTACTCGGGTACGGCCGCATCAGGTGTGAAAGCCAACCGTACCGAAACACGGAAGTGGACTGTTATTTAAGGCGAGTAAGGTTAGCAGTCTGCAAGTAGTTTTGAAAGGGCAGGCTGCTTTCAACGCCGCCTGTCTCCTCCGAAATCTGTTTACATATAAAACTGTTTCATATCTATGTCTGTATATGCGCGCAGCACGCACCGATCTTATCCTCTGAACTGTACGGCCGTAGCCCAGGTGATAAAGCAGGAAGGCAGGCGAGACGGTCCTTAAAATATAAACAATAGTAGGCGATGGGGTCGGACGATGTTTGTTATTTTATTTAGCTAATTTAATGGTCTGCCGCCGAAGAACGAGAGCCGCTCAGCGGGCAGAGAGAGAGAGACGATATTTTCTCATCAAACTGTGAAATAAGAGTTTATTTCAACCAAACCAGAGAAGGTGATTGTTTGAAAGACTAATGACGACGAGTTTTACGATGCTCCGCCACTAGAACAGATGATCTCAACATAAACAAACACAGGTGAGTGATGACGCAAGTGTACTCGGGTACGGAACAACTTTACTAATGTGAAAGCTGAGCGGAGAGGGGGGAGCAATCGTACTCGGGCACAGTACGGATCAATCGTACCTGATATGAAAATGCCCTTATTTAGACCCTGGACCCTGAGGTGGAAAAGCAATGAGTTCCTCAAAAGGTTCCTAGTTCCAGGGGAAAGTTCCTGCGGTGGAAACGGGGCTTAATATGACTGCGTGACATTATCTGGGTTTGACTCCGGTGTAGAGAGTGTACACTCTCACACCTTTATCCTTTAACAATCCAGCTCCCTCCTCCAGTGAGTCCATCAAAAAGCACTTAACCCCTCCCACGCTCATTCCCCCTCTGTTTTTATTCCCTGCTCAGCCACACTGCTGCTTTTCTCTTTGTGTCTCTACAAACACTCAGCAGCAGCAGCAGCAGGCCTTTGGCTCGACCCGACCAAAGACAATGGTGGAGCTGCAGGAGATGGAGACGACGATGAGGAGGAGGAGGAGGAGGAGGAGGAGGAGGAGGGGGTTTATTCTGTAGAGTGATTTGGAGTGCTTGACAGCAGGGCGGCTTTTTTTTTTTGTGTTTGTGTAGAAGAGGCTTATGACTTTAAAAAGCTGTGCTGTAGTCAAACAGTGAATAGCAGAGCAGGAGGTGTGTGGTTGAGAGGGTGTTTTAAGGAACATTTGATAGCGATCAGGCAGCTGTTTGCCCTGAAGGCTGCAGTGAGACGGAGACCTGCCGGGTTAATGCTTCACGTAGGAACAAACACAAGGTCATCATGTCATTCCAGCTAAAAACTAATGCATGATTTGGCTTTGTCTATTTCTTGAATATGGAGGATAGAACTTTCCAAAATCAAAAATAAATGAATATATAAATAAATGACTCGATAAATAAATAAATAAATAAATATGCTCTTAAAAGTAGAAAAAAATATATAAATAAAAATAAATAAATTTAAAAAATAAATAAAATCAAAAATCAAAAATCATTATCATAACTTTTTACTGCAGCAGTTGTTAAACCTGACATTTGTTGCTTGGGAACTCATCATATTATGTCATTGTTGAGCTCCAAACTGACCGCCTCTGTCTGCATAATCTGATACACTTTTACTAAACCCATCTGGCTACATGATGCTGCATCACACGAGAGCATCAACTGGCTTCAAATACAATCAATTTGTCTTCAAAGTCAGCGTCATAAATTCATATTAAGCTGTAGGCTAATGAATGTTAAAATTAGGTTCATCATGTAGAAATTCAAACACATGGTTAAGATCAAAATTTCAGATGAAATCCAAAAGTTTGCAAACAAACATCTCTGTCTCTTTTTCCTTCCAGTCATTTTTAGGAGTTTGCCAACAAGCATCTCATAATCGTCCTCTCTCTGCTCTCTCTTCTAAACTTGACATGTGGAACTTGAGCATATTATCTGTCCTCTGTGTGTATGAAGGTCCTTCAGGAGGAAAACAGGAAATGACTTTAACCAACAAGTAGAAATGAATTTGTTACGCTCCATTACAACGAGAACGTACTGTCACACCCTGCAGGGTGTCACGCTGTTAACGGACTCTGAGACAGCTGGGCTTCATTACAAACATGTACAACACTAAGTACATTTACTGAAGTACTAAAGTACTATTTTGAGGTACTTTCACTTTGTGTGAGTAATTCCAGTGTCTTTACACTTTAACTCAACAACATTTCAGAGGGAAATATATTGTACTTTTTGCTGCACTACACTGATTTTTTAGTTACTTAGAAGATTAGATTAAGATCATTAATACAAAGTAGTAACTAATAGATTATTGATCTTGACTTTTCTCGTTGGCTTGCTTTCCTCACATCCGTTTCTCTTCTCGTGCACTGATTCATTTAAACTGAACAGCCAATCAGAGTGGTTTCTCTCACCGACGAGCTCCGCTGCCGATTCAACACGCTGAATCAGCAAAAACTCCTCAGACACGGGCCGACTAGAGCCGACGGTGAGGGACACACCGCAAAAACTAGGCTGACAGACGCTCACTGACGGCCCCAAACTGTCCGACAGCCGACCATCGGCTTGGATGTGTCAGTGCCTTTAAGTAAAGATCTGAGTACTTCTTCCACCTCTAACCAGACCGGTCACACAGAAAGGCGTATGTATGACACGATAATGCTCAAGGCAAAAGCGTGCAATGACAATGCCGTTCTTGCTTTAGGCGTGTCATGTGTACGCCATGTAGTCTGTACTGACTGCAATGTATACGTGAATATGCTACGCTCAGAGCTAGTGACGTAGAATAAAAAGAGAGATAGAGACTGCTGATGGAGGGAGGGAGGGGAGGTGGATTGGTCCAACAAACACAGGACTTTAACCAGACCACGGTTTTGTTTTGTATGTTACGTTTGTGACGTGTTTTTTAGGAACGTTTGTGACGTGTTTTCCGTACTTCTGTTACGTTGTTTATCCTCTGGTGGAGAGGTGGGTCTTTTTCATGCTTCGGCATGATATCGGGTTGGACCAGCTGGACATATGAAAATTGGCATCATAGGATAGCAGGTAATAAAATGGGAGGTCAGAAACATCCTTTTCTACCTCTTACCTCACCTCCCCTCTCTCTCTCTCTCTGAATGTAAAGTTTTTTTCATTTTGGACAGGAATCACTCACATCACAGGAAATAAATCTAACCTCTACACAGGATCCAGCACCAGAACATCAGCCTCAACAGCACAGCAGTAAATCTTCATCCAGCGATGCCAAACCTCGCTGCTGCTCTCCGTCCCTGCTGTGTCCAGTGGTGGGAACCAGTCAGACGGTGGGAGGGAGGAGGACATGTTTATCTGGTAAGATGAGAGTTCATGAAGCAGCTCTGTGACACATAGAGAGGAGAGGAGGAGATCAGGGAGGAGAGGAGATAAAACAAGACTGTTTAGTTTTAATCAAGACTGAGTTTGACATCACTGAAGACAGACGTTGAGTTGATAATGACGTTATACACTGACCTTAAATTCAGAAACTGGATCCTGTCCCAGTCGTGTTGTCCACTGCCAATGTGATGAAGATTCCTCCCAGACCACAGTTACTGATCTCCTGCTCCCAACACCTCCTCCTGGTCAGCCCTGCATGTGAGTGGCCTCCCTAAAACAGAACTATGAGTGGTCATGGGAAAATAACTCCACAGGGGAATATGGGACACCACGCGGGGCTCGCACACGTCATCCAGCAAAGCAGTGGATCAAATCCACACATAACAGACATAACATAATGTGTTCATTAGCTTCCAATAGACACATTATATAATGTAGACTGGGAGCTGTTACTGGTGTTATGTAACCTCCAAAAGAGTCCACAGCCATGCAGCAGCTCTGAGGCTTTACTTAGACTTTGAGCTAAATACTAACAGGCTCACAATGACAACGCTAACAGGCAGCAGGTATGTTTACCATGTTCACCACGTTAGTTTAGTGTATTAGCATGCTAACATGTGCCAATTAGCACAAAACACAAAGTACAGCTGAGGATGATGAGAATAGAGTGCTCCAGCGATGACACTGAAGTTAGCATCGCTCTGGTTCCCTCGACAAAAAGCCAATGGGATTTGGTGTCAAGACCCTCATCAGATTTCATCATCAGTTTTTGAGTCGTGGTGCTGTGGAGGCTGTGGTTAGTGTATTTCTGCTGCCTTCCTGCTAGCTTGTATATTCTGGACAACATAGAGTACTCCAGGGATGACGTATTTGTGTAGGCCAACCAGGAAGTTAGCATCGCCCTGGTTCCCTCGACAAAAAGCCAATGGGATTGTTCAATTGGGTTTTGGATTGTTGCAGAAAATAAGCTCTGTGGCAAACGAACGTTTATGATACTTACACGTTTAGTTCAGCAAGATAATCTCCACAGATGAACACCACCTTTATGGTTTTTGAAGTGTGAGTGCAATCGCCAGAAGTAAAAAGCTAACGTTAGGCTATAAACAAACTACACCACGGTCACATGAGCGCAGGAGACATATTAAGGGGAAAAAGAGTGAAAAAACATCACAAATGCAACGGTTCGTTGAGAAATTCCTATATTCTCTCCCAGGTTTGTCATTTTCATTTCCACCACATTATGTCCATGTAAAACAATCGATCGACATGTTCCTGCCACCATCAGCTCGAATTGTGTCCAAATTTTTTTGAAAAAAATGCAAATCACCACTTCGCAAAGCCCAGGGTGACGTCTTCAAATGTCTTGTTTTATCTGACCAACAGCCCAAAAGTTAACTGTGATATAAGGAAAAGAGATGAGGCTAATTCTGCCATTTGAGAAGTTGAAACATGAGAATTTTTGCATGAAAAACGACTGAAATAATGAATTGAACCCCTGCTGACCCAGAGTCAGATCTGCTTTCACCTTCTCAGTGTCTGGGTGTAGGGATGCTGAGGTTTAGTAATCTGATCCGAGATCTGTAGCTGACTTCCATCAGCTTATATCAGGTTGTACTTGACCTGCAGAGCGTTCAGCATTTTAGCTAGAATGTTGTTAATCTGCTTATCTGAGCTTTACAGAGAGGGAGCTTCTCTCTCTGTGTTTCACACACAAATCCACGACACACACGACACACCCACACACACATCTGTTTTAATTTCCTCTCTCACCTTTCAGACCTTGTTGCACAGTCTTATCCCCATCTGTCTCTTGTTCCCTCTAACACAACTTTTCATTGCTTTCCATCCTCCATAATTTCTCTTTTATACGTTCTATAAACTACTATATATTATATCCCATGTTGGATATTTAGCTGCATCCTGAGAACATGAATCTGCAGCGCGCGTCTCGCTGCTGCAGATTTCACAGATTGGAACCAAAAACCGAAGCTTTTTTTTTATTAGGTCTTCATGCACAGTGTCGTCTTTGTGCAGCTCAACTAGAACCACTCAATTATAAATTTTATGTATTTACACCAACTGCCCGCTCTGGTTACAGCGTTGGCCAACATGGTTTACACCCGCTCCTCCAAGAGCAGAACGCCAGCTAGTTACGCCAAGCGGCCTCAAGCTCGCATGAAGTCACCCGGCTGTCTGCCTTGTCTGCTTTTTCACCACCACAACCAACAAACATTTGTGTTGTCCTCTGCTTGTTGTAACTGCAGTCAGCTGTTGAAGCATGTCCCAATAAGTGTTTCATGTCTGAGACATAAAGAGCTGTTTGAGACGGCTGCGAGCGGCGTGGAACCGCAGCATAGCAGCAGGACTGTGGGATGCCAGCAGGGGTTGGAATGGCCTCATGGGTACAAGGTTCGGCTCCACGGCTTCACCGCCACAAAAACAAACCCTACAATTTTCTCTTTAACCAGAGAAGCTGTTACATAAGAATTATTTTACTGTTGCAGAATGAAACAAAGCAGCGATGGTTCTGGTCTAAACATGTTACAGCTTGACTTTAGATTATTTTATCACAGATACGTTCACAAGATTCAGGATGAATCTCCATGCTCCAATGAGTTGCATCTGTTTCCGCATGTACTGTAGATACGTCTCTGTCTGGAGCATCAGAAAACCCACTAATAACCTCTTTCAAAGAACACAAGCATAGAAGCTCAGTCACTACAATACTCAGCATAAGGTGAGGGGCTGATAACTAGGAAATCACCAAGAACGCAACGCAAGATGATCAGTCAGTGAATAATTAATCACATCCAACCTTCAAGGCCGAAAGAGCCTTTCTGTGTCGACGTCATGATGACATCACGGTGTTAGCTGGAGGCAAAACAAAGGAAAGACTGGAGGCTAACACTAGCAGTGGGCTAAAGTTACACATCTAAAATGTCATCTTGCTGTGCTGTTGGGTGCCAGAATCCAGATATCACAGACATTTTGAGCGAGCTACGATATCAGCGAAACGTTTCAGAGATGGAGAGTAAATGTTGCTATTATTTAGCCTTCTGCTAACCGCAGCCGTGAGCCGTTGGCTGCAGTTAGCAGAAGTCTAGACTATTACCAACCCTTTCTCTCCATCTCTGAAACGCTTCGCCGATATCGTACGACTCTCTTTTTGACTGACTTTACTGAAGGATAGTTTACTATAGGCATCCAAAGATTTATACGCCCTCAATTTATCTTTACAGCGCTGCCGTTGGCCACCAGCCCGCTAATTCCGCCATGCTGTCATGCAACACAGAAAATGAGGCGAACAAAGTGGCGATAGCACTGTGCTTTCCTACAGCGTGACAAGAGTGTGTGGATGAAGCATTAAGTTGTTAAATTTTACCCGTTTAGCGGGTAGATAGTTAGCTAGCTACCTTGCTAATTCCACAATGCTACAGAAAATGAGCCCAACAGCGGACAGCGCCGGGTCACGGTCCCTCTGCCTCACTCCTCGCTGCTAGGAGAGCAGCCGTTAGCTAGCTAGCTCGTCAGTCTCTGGACACTGGTCCTTTAAGCAGTATTACTACCAGTCCATTGTGCATCATCACGTGTGATTTTTCCCATGGTGAAGGGGCTAAATAGAATTTTTGTGAAAATTGAGGGTCAAACAGAGAGAGCTCCTCCTCATCGTCAACACAAGCACTAATGAGAATGGACGCTGGGGCGAGCAGCTGACGGATGTGCTGTGTTTTGATATGAGGTCACTGTCTCCTCCACGCCGTCCAGCGTTTGTCATGGGATGAGGTCATCCCTCAAAACATTTACCTTCCTCTTTACTGAGTCAATTGTCATTTCCTCAGTTTGAAATAACAACAGAAGCTCTGCAGCAACACTGAAAAAAATCACCTTTTAGCTGTTTGTATATATATATATATATATATATATATTCCACCGGGTTAACGGCATACACGTCTATCTCTATTCCCTCTATTGTATGCGTGTCTACATTCAAAGGGTTTTAGCTTCAGTATTATGATCCTCCAGATAATCTCTCTCTCACACTCACGAGCCTGCTCAGTTCCTCTTTCAGGTTTAGATAAAGTCTTAAATCTGACAAGTAATTTGTGCTTCAAAGCTGTTTTCTGATCGCCACGCTCACTTTGTTTTCTTATAAATAGTTTATTAGTATCAGTAACATGTCAGGAGGATGTGTTTCCCTCCATTCTTTAAGCAGGTAACATACCAGAAATACAAACAGACAGCAATAGAAAATGAGAGGTTATAAAAAATAAGAGGATATACGTGCATGTGTGTGTTTTGTGGAGGAAGAGTATAAAAAACCTAATCCCAGTCACTGTTTCTAGAAAGGATTCCACCCAGTTTATAATCCGAGTCGCTGAGCGGTTTATACTCCGGAGAAGGAACAAGACGCAGACAATAAGTCCTTTGATATCCCAGAATCAACCTCACTTCTGCCAGCATCTGTCCTCCATCGAGGAACCACAGCGAGGAAACCGTCAGCCTGTTTTTTTGTTCTGGCAGTTTGTTCAAACGTTTCAAAGTCCTGTATGAGTCAGTTATCCTCCATTAAACCTCCCAAAGGTCACTGGTCTAAATATATACTCCATCAAACCTGTCACAGTCACTGATGGCAGGTGGTGATGAAGGTGCTCGTCCTCTGGTTCAGGTCGTCCTCCTCTTCCTGTCCTTCATCTCTCTTCACCTGATGCCTGTTGGAAGAAGATGAAAGACCAACTCATCCTTCAACATATTTACTTTTCACACTCAGTTTAACTTGTTTATTTCTTAATTACAAATTTTTTTTTTCCTTTGAGGCTGATAAAAAACAGAAATGTCCTGTCTTATTATGTTGTTGAAGCCTCATTTATTTATTTATTAATTTATTTGACACCAGTTAGCCCACATTATATTTTTCATCTTTGGTCCCTGGACAGATGTTACACTGAAAAAAGATTATAAGAATATATTAAATAATGACCACTGTTGAGTGCTAGGGCAGTCACAATATCAGATTATCTTGGCCAAAAGAATTCATGATAACGATATTCTGGTGATATCTATAGAAAATTAAAAAAGTAATGCTATCAGTCAAATTCATCTTCAGCTTTGTTTATCGTGCGTTTTGTCTCTTTTCTGTTAAATGAATTACACTCAAAATACGAGTGTAGGGAGAGTGTGTAACCATAACTGTACAAAAACGTTAAAAAAAAGGAACACTAATGGACAGAGAAAAGGCAACAAGATGAACTGATGAACAAAAAATCCACAAGCTCTAACATCTGCCAACAGAATAGGTTAGTATTTCTCGCGTGTTTTCGTGACAAAACGTAGTTTGGAGACCTCATCGGGGATTCCTCCTGATGAAAGATCTTGTAGTGTGTGACCTCCTGTCGCCGGTTAGTCATGTAGTGTGAAAACCACAACGACTTAAAGACTCCCGATTACAAGACAGCAAGTTGTGTAGTGTGAACAGCACTGAGATCTGACCACTTTGAAAGTCGTGTCGTGTGAACTTAGCTTAACTGATCGAGGCAGCAGTAGACCAGCAACTCCATTGTTATGCGACATAAAATTACAGTTTTTTTTCCAATGGAGTCTGGTATCTTTGGTGAGAGCATTGATGACGTCTTCAGTTCACTGTCGGAAACATGGACTGTATATCTGTCTGACAGCAAGGTAAAGAGGTGAAAATATTCTAAATATAGTGTACACTTAAACTGATATAGATGTTTTTAGGTGTCTAAAATGCGTTTAGCTGCTTCCCCCGTCCACAGCAGTACATTGCTTTGCTCCCGCGCTGGTACTCCTGTCTGCTTCTCCAAAATCCATCTACTGTAGGTAATATACACTGACTATGGAGAATAACCTCATCCAACCACACTGAGAAACACCACAACTATCCCTTTGATGTCACAGATGCAAAGCTGCAACATTCAGCTCGGTTTTAATACATGTCGGAACTGGGAAAGAGCATTTTTATCAACTCCGCTGTCTGTAGTTGGCTCAAATTCAGGAGAGGGATTTGGATAATCAGGAGTGTGTGTGGGTGTGTGTGTGTGAGGGGGTGTTGCCCTGAGGGAGGACTAATTCAAGGAAGAACCCAGTAAATACCTCAGATCTCTTATCAGATCCTTTTGGTGTCAGTAGACACATTCAGACAGGAGCAGCACACACACACACAATCACGCACACACAGCTGTATGCTCACCATTGTCTGTGTCTGAGTTTGGGCTGATGTGGCGTTTGTTGGTGCACATGCACTCCAGGTGATCCTCCAGCCTCACCTGCACCTCCCTCAGCTTGGGCCGCCGCCGCACGTACTCCACCTTCGCCACCTGGAGAGGGAGAGAGAGAGAGAGAGAGAGAGAGTCACATGGAGGACACAAAAAAGAAGGCATTTTCTAAACTATACCAAAGAACGTATATTGAGGAAGTGAAAGTCAATTGTTTGTTCCATCACAACATCAGCGCCCAGCAGCACAGCTACGCTTCCGCCATTTTGGACTGAAAGCGACTACCGGACTGGCGTCTCCTCCTGACATGTTGCCGAGGTCTGCTGTTTGAAATACCGTTTCGGTACGTTTTGGAGGTGCACCATTAACGAGCACCAGCCGCTCTCGCCTCAGCTCCCAGCACCGACACCACACCAGGCTGCACTGTGATTCGTTTATTTCCTTAACGGGACTTTTCTCTTGTTTTCTTTTGGGCTCCTTTGTGTTCCTCGTCGTCCGGACCTGTTAGAGGCCCGCAAACCTCCGGTATCGGCTGCTTTCCGTTTATTTATCTCCAGCAGGAGGAGACGGTAAAGAAGAGAGCGAGTGAGAGAGACAGTCAGTTTAAGGTAGAGGTAACTAAAAATAAAATGAAAACCTTCAGTTAGCTGATGCAACAAGTTGTGCTAGCTAACTACACCTAACTACAATAGCTAACTAACTAGCAGACAAACTGACAGACATATAAACAGATTTATTGGTTTGTCGCTGCTCAGACTCAAACGAGCACGGGTGCACCTGCAGCTTGGAGGATGACCTTTGACCTGCAGCTTCTACTATAGTCATACATCATATTCCCGTTTTAGCAACAACCTTCTTTTTTTTCAAGTTATTTGTCAAAAAAAAAATTGGCAAACAGTGTGGCTAATCAGGAAATTACTCAAATAAATATGAAATATCATAGAAATGCCAAAATACACTGGAGGGGGGCTTTAAACTTAGCTACCGTAACTAGCCTCAGCAGCCTGTCAAGTGTTAAGAATGGATTGAACAGTGTGTTTGTCTGCTGAGTTTAAGGGAGCAACTAATGCACCATCTCAAACAGGACTTACTGTAAATATGTAGTACAAGTACTGCAGACAAAGTGCCTTCCTTATTCACCGATGACAGCCACGTCTCTGCTGTGGCTGTGTAAACACACAGGTGTGTCTGCTCTTGTGTGGATGAATGAAGAGAGCGTGAACGCTGCCAGGAGAACTGATTTCACTGACACCAAGTGAAGAATTTTTTTGTTTTGTGTCAACACACATCACACTGGCTGCTGACGCTGGATGTCTGAGCCTGGTTACTGAAACACACAGATATATAAACAGAAACCCGCGAGCATATGCACTAACGTACCGCGCATACTGTAAAAAAACAAAGGCACACAGTCAAGTCAGTGAAGCTCCAGGTCTGATTGCACAAGCACCTCTGTTTCAAGTCTGAACAGACTCAGAGACCGCCGAGCGCGGACTTCACAACAGCAGCTCAGGAGGTTCAGCTGAGGTGAGGAGGCAGGCTGCTGAAAGAGTGAGCCCTGACAAACACAAAACATGTTTTATATGCTGATAATTTGCTTTGCAAAGTAGTTTTGGAGGAAACGTGTGCTGCCTGGATTACATTCAGAGGCAACACTTGTGCAGTCCAATAAGTGTGACCTGCACTGCTGCACAGAACTGACTTGGAGGAGGTCGGGTGGATGGTCATCAGGGCTGGGTGAGGTATTATATCGGTCCTACCTGGTATCGGACAACTTCGGAACTATCGAAAACCAAATTTCGGTGCTTTATCGTGATTGTAAAGCAAACGCTTTTTTCGCAGCCATCCCTTCCGTTGTTATATTATCCAACGTTGACTTGACTGACAAATCACCACGAAGCTCTTTGGCCCAAAAAAGGTGTCTATTCGCTATTGCCCTAAGGCCCAGACACACCAAACCGACATCAAAGAACTAGCGGCGATGAAGGCCGACTGTTGCATCACCTCACGTCACCTTTAGTCTTGGCTAAAAAGTTGCATTCGAACACACCACAAAGACTACAGCCGACGACCAGTTAGCACATACGTTCTGCGACTGCGTGAGAGGAACTAACTCTTCACACCAGCAGGCGGCGGTAGTCTGTATTCATCATTCAAAAAGGTAAACAGGAAGACAGGAGGACAGCGGATATACAAGCCGTTGTTATGATACGTACAAGAAACAAAGCGGCGTTTGCCGACCATTTTCACACCACTCTCACTCACCACTTAGCTTCATTCCAGATGGCCATGTCGCTGTGAAAATATCCGTGTTGTTGTTTGCTATCGTCACGTGACAAACCACCTGCAGTCAGTTCTTCTTCGCTGCTCTAAAACAATAGTTGCCAGTGGCAGCCATGATACATCCAGGTTGACAGCACAGTGAAGGACGCTGGCTTGGAGCAGCGAAGAAGAATTGATTCCTGGTTAAACAAGTTGATTTTTTTCTGGGTTAATAAATTATAGTATCGGAGCATAGACTGGCGTATTCACTGATACCTGATACAGAATTTTGGGCAGTGTCAGACACATTTCCGATACTGGTATCCCAAAAATTGTCTCATGACACTCTGAGGTCACAGCCTGATATGACAGTGGTGAGGTTAAGATGCTAATGCTAATGCTAACTCTCTTTGTCTTTGTCTCACACATGGACACAGCACCTGAACCTCGGCCCTGCCATTTCCCCTCTGGCTGTGTGTGAGCGCATCTTGACCCTCTGAATGCCGGATCTCAGCACATGTGAGAGACTTTATTTTTGATTTCCTCTGTAAGCAGACAGAGGACGAGTCCTTTCATCTCAGATTGGGTATCAGCAGGCCAAAGCATGGAGAATCAAACTCTCCTTCTCTTCCTCCACTCTTTCCCTCTCGACCTCTGGCAACTAATACCATCTTCACTTCTCCATCTTTCACTCTTTATTTCTCAAAAAGCAGGTCATGAATCTCTCGCTGGCTGCACAGCTCTGCTCTGAGCTGGTGTCTCCTTTTACCGATCAAATGTACCAATAAAATTAGATTCACCAACTTTTTTTAATCTGTCCAAGCATCTCCTGTAATTCGGCAAACACATAATCCACCAAAGAGCATGTGTTAAAGTATTATTTGTCTCTGTAACGTGGAATTGACGAAGAGAAAAAAGCAGTCCGGTGAGAGTGACTCTTCTCTCTCTTGCTGCAGTACAACTCTCCACCTGAACTGTTACTGATGCGCTTGCGGGGAACCCTCTCGGTTCAGCTTGCGCCATCATACACGTGTATTTTTGTTTATGATGAGATCAGCTGTACGTAGCGGAGCATCGTAAAACACTTCATTCAAACTGGACAGAAACAAAATAAAACTCACCTAAACCGTCGTCGTTACTCTTTCCAACAATCACCAAGTGTGCTTTGGTGGAACTCAACTCAAGTTTAATGTAAAAAAACACAGAATCTACAGGTATCATGACAACACTAGTCAATCATATTGGTTTTTTTTTAAAGGAGGTTGTGCATGCAATGAGAAGAGATCCAGATAAAAATAAATTTAGTTTAAAGAAACACCTCTGGGTCTTTTGTTTACATTCCCGCTAATCTGAATCTGCTGCTTTGGCTACGTCCTGGTTGTACGACACAATGTACCACAACAATCACCTGGATTCATTTTGACACTTAATAAAAAGTATCATGAGTCGAGATCTGATGTTATAACAAGCTCCTTTCTGATTTCTAAATGGATTTATGGACATTTATTCTCAATGGACAGCAGAGATCCTGGCACCACTGTATGAGTTAACAGAGTCTGTATGAAGCCTGTGAGTTATGACTCTGAAAAATCCAGGATCTGTTCTAGATGGTCAGAACACAAAATGTCCATGACGACAGATACGCTGTCAGACATAATAAACAGTAGAAACCGGTCATTGTTTTGTACCTTGACCGTGCGGTGGTGCTTGCGGGCCGCCTGGCATCTCATGTTGCTGGTGTTGCAGCAGCCGGTGCAGCGTTTCACCTCGACGCAGGGCGGCCAGATGATGAAGTTGGCCGAGGTGGGATCCACCTGGCTCCTGGGGATCTCATAGATCGCTGTCCGCACCTTGCACACCGCCGGCAAGGCCTCCTCCACCACTGCAAGGGAACACAGAGGTCAATGGTTACAGAAACTCAGCAGAGTAGAGAACCACTGTTCCAAAAAAAAATTAAAATATAAATGACTCAATAAATAATCATTAAATGTTGCAAAAATAATATTAAAAATAAACGTAGCCATTAATTAATTGATAAAATGATGACACATGTTGAGTAACAGCCCCCTCGTTTGCATAATGAGGCAGAAATACATAAATAAATACATACATTTAAAAATAAATATAAAATAAATAAAAAATAAGTGCAAAAATAAATGAACAAATAAAAAAATAAGTGCAAAAATAGATAAATACATTTAAAAATTAATAAAAATAAATAAGTTTGGGGAAATAAATAAGGGGTGAAATGCAAAGAAGAAATTGTGCATAAATATATAAATAAATAAAAAATAAATAAATAAATAAGTGCTAAATAATAAATTAATAAATAAAAAATAAATGTAAAAATAGATGAATACATTTTAATAAATTAATAAAAATAAATACATAAATAAATAAAAGGGAAATTAAACAGAAGATTAAATAAATAAAGGAATTAATACAAAGATAAATAAATAAAAAAGCTTATTAAAACAGAAATATCAATTTGTGTCACATTTTATCAATTAATTAATGGCTACATTTATTTTTAATATTATTTTTGCTACATTTAATGACATATTTATTCATTTATTTATTAAGTAATTTATTTATTTATTGGAAGGTTGGAATTGAAATAAAAAAATTAATATATGATAAATATTGAGTCAATTGTTCGAGTTATAGAGAAGGGGTAGGACCATGTGTCGGCTGTACTTTTTCCTACTCCTTTTCGAATGTAATATTAACTTATCTTGATTTTTGTTTATTGACAGTTTACTATATTTTTACTGTTCATTTTATTTGTTAATCTTGTTTTGTTTTACATGTTCAAAATAAATAAATAATTAAAAATAATGTGAAACTAAATGCTTGTCCACTCATATTTATCAACATGAATCCCAATTAGTATATGACTGTATGAAAATAATATGCAAGAAAAGCATATTATTTGTTTTCATGAACGGCAGAATGGTGCATCGCTTTAAAAGTTGCGGCCGCAAGGAATTGTGGGACGGCATTATCTCCTTTCCTTTGGTAAAGGATGCTCCAGTGTATCCTATGCTATGCTATAAGGAGATAATAAAGGAAGCATTGAAGAACCTTTCCTTAGTATTTAGAGAATTCAACCAGCTCTTATCATGGCTGCTACTGAGATACTTACGGTTTATTTCACTCCGTTAGGAACCTTCCTGAGAGAAAAAGACTTTTCAACCGCAGCCGAAGTGTACATTTAGCCGCTGTGTTTCAGTGTCTGAGACCTTGATGATGTGTATGTGTGTGTGTGTGTGTCTCACCGGTGCTCCTCCTGCGTCTGGTGTGTGTGTGGTCTCTCTTCAGGTCGGGGAAGCTGTGAGAGAGGTCCTTGTGGTAGCTGTGTTTGGTCTCCTCGATCACCTCGTTCTCTGGATGAAGACAAAACAACACACACATTCAAACGTCACACACTCTCACTGTTAAACAACACCATTCATAAATATTCCCAGAGCCCTGTGAAACACACACAGACACCGCTTTAAAGGATAAAACACATTGAAGAGGTTTGACTGGCTATTTTCTCATTAGACTGGATTGTTCTTGTGTACAATATGACATTTTCATCCAAGAAAAAGGTCAAGGGGGTCACAAAAAACATTGTAAAATTTCACAAAAATCTGCCCATTCATTGTCAAGATACCTAAATATGAAGCAAAGTGTAGGTCAAGGCAAAGAAGGGAATATCTGGTTATCAGGACATCCTGATGACTGATAAAAGTGAAGAGGAGCAGGATGTTTACATGCTGCAGCGGGTTGTTTATGACCGACATCTTGATCAAGTCTGTCCTGATCAGAGCACAACTTTAACCCGGTTACTCTAACTGAGTTATGATGTTTATGTCTGTCAACAGGTTACTGAGTTCTCTGCATGTAAATGTGGCCAGTGAGAAGCAGCGTGCATCAGATATAATTTAGATCCAATTCACATTAAGACACGCTGAGGTCACTGGTGGGTCGTCAGAAAGAGAAAATGCTGTTTTGTTCTTTAGGACACTAATCTAAGTGAAACCAAACTGACCTTCTTTCTGAGTGCTGGTACGGATGACTGAGCTTTTATTGATGCCTTTTTGTTTATCCACGGGGTTGGATGTATGTTGTCTTTTTACGTTTGACCGAGGGCCGGGGAACGCTTGATAAGAACGTTTGTACGACATACAAATCCTGACTTGATTTTGAAATTGAGTTGCATCACATATCGTATATACGGAGAAACTTCACAGATGTTCTTCTCTCTAATCTCAAACATGCACACACTACAAGATCTGAAAATAACGCCGCATCACACACTACAGGATATTATTAAGATTATCGTGCCAGAGGGAGCAACGCACCGCCTCACGTGATCTCATGGGGAAGCAGATGTAAACAAAACGGAGAGTGACGCGGTGCTGTAGTGATGCTTTGCAGTGAGAAAGAAACAAAAGCAGAAGGCTAAACGAGTCTGGATGAGAAATGGTAGGGGAGATGCCGTTAACACAGGTTGTCTATTCTTCAGCGAGAACTGGAGGTGAGATTTTAATTTAGTTAGTTGTATCTGTCAGTCGTAGTTAGCAAAACACCGTCAGCTGCTCCGGCTTGACTCTCTCATTGGCTATTGTGGTCCTGACTCGGGGGGTATTGACATAATCAACCAGATTTTAAGTCCTAAATATCAAACATGTTTGAAATTATCGGGGCGTCTCTGATGAGTTCAGTTCAGGAGTTATAAGACTGGATCTGTAAACCCCCTCACATTACCAGATAATCTGGGCCGAACATCAATACAGGTCCTGGACCGGATTTCCCCTCCGATTGTTGGGAGGGATGAATCAGGGATAAGTCTGTCCAGAACTCCTGTAGTCTGAGCTTAGCTTTAAAGGAGCAGTGTGTAGGATCTGACAGCATCTAGAAGAGAAGTTGCAGATTGCAACCAACTGAAACTTCTCCCGTGTGCCGAGAACTACGGTGGCCGACGTGAAAACGCGAACGTCCCTGTCTAGAGCCAGTGTTTAGTTTGTCCGTTCTGGGCTACTGTAGAAACATGGCGGCCGTCTCCGTGAAGAGGACCCGCTCCCTATGTAGATATAAATATACACAGTTACACATCCACGGACTGATTGGCCGATACACGCACCACCTGGTCAAACACATAATTGATTGATTGTCGGCTCAGCAATCAGGATGGAAGCACTATAAAAAGACCACAGGTGAGTACCTGCTTACAACAGCAATAGAAGCCAACATCGCAGCGTGAGGTCTGTTTTCTAAAACATGTATTAGCGATTGAAAAAACTGTAATTCATGTTTACTTTTTTGTCTCCATAGATTTTGCTGTGTTTATGTACACAGAATATGTTCTGCTGTGGTTATCAGTGCAAAATGCAACCTTTGGAAATGCATGGATGTATTGTATGTGCAGTACAACACACTCCTGTGTGTTGTTTAGTCAATATATTCATGTACTTTACTCGAACAATATCGCTGAAACAACCAAACCCAGACTATTATGATTAGAAAAGTAGAAATGTTAAAAGTGTTTTAGATTGAGCACAGCAGTGTGTAACTGGTTCAAACAGAATCAGATCCTATAACGTGTGTGCCATACCGTGACAGTACCGTGAGAGTATTTATAAATTGTTGTATAGTTTTAAAGGGACTCTATGTAAGACTAGTGTTGGCGTTTCCTGCCTCAGCCTCCCGACCGCGGTCAGAAGGAACAGGGGAGACACCGGAGTTTTGGTCGGAGACGATAACGTAACTCTTCTGCTGTGTGTAGTGTGCGCGCATGCACATGAGAGGTGGAGCGAGAGAGCGAGTGAGAACGAGCGCGGTGTGTGAGTGAAGGCAGGCAGAGGAGCAGAGTACAGCAGAGACTCGGCCCTGGAGACCAAAGCTACGGTCTCCCCTGGGTCTTCTGGCCGCGGTCGGGGGGCTGAAGCAGAAAGAGTTGACACTGTTTTGCAAGACGGGCTTCACTAGATATAACTTTGCTGTTTTGGTGCTTCCGTGTAGTTTGTGTTGGAGTCTGAGTCTGAACAGCGTAGCCACACGCGAGCGTGCATGGGACACCGACCCGCAATGATTTATATGTGTAAGAAGCTACAAACAGACCCTTTAAATCAAATGTTTAATTTTGCAAAAGATTGAGGTGTTCTGCTACACGGTGTGTGTGTGTGGTTGTGTCAATTGTGTGAATTCTTTTGACAAAATGAGAACCTGTTTTCAAAATTGTGCTTAAGCAATAGTAAAGAACTGTAACAGGTTGTATAAAGAGGTTAACATTGTGGGAAGTCTCTTCCCATCTGGGACAGAAACCAACCGTTTATTTCAGGGTTACTTATTATATTATTATAGGAGCATGAACGTATTTCATTGCATCATAGAAAACACATTTTATGCAATGAGCTGTAGAGTGAAGTTTCTAGTCTGTACCTCGACAGCCAAGATTTTATACGGAGCTCTGCCTTTGTGTGTGTGTGTGTGTGTGTGTGTGTGTGTGTGTGTGTGTCATGAGATGCTGTAAAAGTCAACCAAGCGTTTCTAAAGTGTTCACAGATCCATCAAACTATTCCAACGCTGCCAAACCACAGGATATCCACAGAGAGTGGCGTTAAAAAAGAGAGAAAGTTTCCCAGAAATCAGCGTAGATGATGTCTGAGCAGGACGGTTTGGATTTGGTTCTTTGTGTGTTTGTGCAGCCGCCACGCTCGCCTGCATGTGTGTGTGCAAGCGGTCACGCACACACGCCCGCCTATATACACAATGTGCTTCTAAAACACAACAAAGTCCACCTTCGACATCTCTCTCTCTCTCTCTCTCTGGCCCTGACATGCAGGAATTTGAGCATGAATTATACATAGCAACGCAGCAGCCTTCCAGCGGGCCCTGCTCTCACACCAATAATGGGCAGCATGACAACAGCATAATGAAGAGAGCCACTTGACCCCCACCGAGCCGGGGAGCCGTCACACTCGCCATTTGCATCTCAATGATGCCAGGATTAATGGTGGCACCGCTCGGAGCTGCGCACACTAAAAAATGAATCAACTGTTTTTCACACAGTGAAATTCAGAACAGGAGAAAGTTTGTGTGGCAGGAAGTTAGAGTCAAATACAATAAATGTTATTTCCTCCTGTCTCACCTCACTGAGTCAGATTTATTACCTGGGTAAGGGGAACTGGCATCTATTGTGTGTATTCAAGGTGAATGTTGGTGTTATTTAGAGCTAATTTACTTTACTTAGGCAATGTTAAAAGAACAAAACCCCTTTCTACATCAGCTAGGAAAGATGCCACAAAAAGGAAGACAGAGAAGTCAAGTCTTTAAAGGGAGAAATATTTTTTGTTTAGATTATTTCCTGGTGCGGAGACTTCGATTTCCTCCTAAAGGTGGGTTTATGGTCGCCGTAGTTAAGCCGGCGCTAGGTGTGCGCGCCATAAAATGAAGGCTCCGCAAGTTGTCGCAGCACTTGATCGCGCACCTCTGAATTTTGGTAACTACGCGCCCACTGTGCACGCTGCACTTTTCATTTCAACATGAACACCTTGGAGGGAAGACTGGCTGAGCAGGTTGGCCTGTTCAGACATCTCTACAACTTTTCATTGAGAGACCACAGGAACAGTCACATGACATTAAATACTTGGAAAGAAATAGGCAAAACACTGGAGAAAGAAGAGCCTTTCTGCTGCAGGCTTTGAAAGAATCTGAGAGATTGTTTTGTGAAAGCTAAAAAATGGTTTCATGGAATATTAAAATGTCTCTGAAAGGAAAAAAGTTATAAGATAAGATAAGATAAGATATTCCTTTATTAGTCCCGCAGTGGGGAAATTTGGATATATTCATACACATCAGGCTTCAGGTACCAGACTTCTAGCCAGACACACCGCCATCTGACGGTAAAGATCAAAGTAAGCGCGCTGCACATATTGACCGTCATCTTTTCTTGTAAAATGTCCGGTGTAATCGGTAACACCGGTGTTGTCACGAGTTAATTAACCGATGGGAAATTTTCCTCACCGTCACATCCCTATTCTGTGTGTGTCCTCTTGACTTTACTCATTGGCTTGCTTTCCTCACGTCTGTTTCTCTTCTCGCGCACTGATTCGTTTAAGCTGAACAGCCAATCAGAGTGATTTCTCAACGCGCTGAATTGGCCGAAAAGCCTCCGACATAGGCACAGACCGACAGACGCTCACCGACGGCCCTAATATGTCCGGCGGCCGACCGTCGGCGTGGTCTGTCAGGGCCTTAACACTAAGTTTGTCTAAACACTATGTCACTGACCTTTAGGTGGTCGTCACACAGGGTGCTTCCTGATTGAAGATTGCTCCGCCCTAATCTATGATTGGACATTTCAGAAGTCATGTGATTTTGATCACTTGACACCACAGCTTGTGTCAACCAATAGTTTTATTGACTTTTATTTGTTTGAGTTAGACGTACACCCACTGGAGCTTATGTGTCCCACATCACGGCGACTTACCCCAGTTCTTTTCACAGGCTGAGCTGCACTCAACACGACCAGTAAACTGATTCTGATGTGTGAAATTGGTGGAAAGCTCCTTTAAACAAACATTTTCTTCACATGTCTACACCTCGCTCCTAGTCAACCGTCGACAGCGGCTGATGAGCACAAAGTTAACTCTGTCTCAGAGTTCATGGAGGGAGTACAGAGCGAGACGGGCCGCTGGTCTCCTAGCAACATCCAGTGAGGCATCCCAGTAATGAGGCGAGAGAACAGCATCCTCTTACTGTGCACTGAACCAGATGAGACTAATACCTCATTTCAGAGTCTTTCAAGGAGTAGCGGCCCCGACCAGCACATCTGGTGGCTGATGGTGGCACTAGCTGCTGAACTATAATCATGGCACCTGCACTTTATGATCCAGTTATTTGTCTATATTTTGATTTGAATGTTTTTATGTTTGCTTTTAATGTTTGCTTTTACTGCCAAGAGCTGCTAAACTGTTTTTCGTTGTTTTCCATGACAATAACAATAAAGTCTCTATTCTATTCTATTCTATTCTATTCTATGTTTGTCAGCACTAACTGTGTTGAATTGGGACCCACTCACATCTTTCAAGGCTGCAGGTACATTTTTTTTTCTTTTGGGTTTCTGTCTATGAAATGCTAAAATAAGATTGACCCTAACCCTATTCCTAATTAAAAAGTTCAAATTTTATCCTCATCATTACCCTTTACCCTGAGAAGCAGCTGAGCAGGTGGCTGTGCGTTATCATGCTCATATCACAAACAGAGTTCATTAATCCAGCTTGTGGCAGTGAGAGAGAGAGAGAGAGAGAGAGAGAGAGAGAGAGAGAGTTGTATTATAATGAAGCGCTTTACCTACGGAGTCTATCTCTAGCAGCCGCTGGAGGTCGCTGATGCTGCGGATCTCGCTGCGGGAGAGCCGCTCCAGCAGCTCCCGGGGGAGAGGAGACTCCTGTGGGAACAAAGTCAGTCGGTTAGCCGCTTATTGGGGATGGAGATACAAAGCGAGAGGGCAATGCAGAGTCATGCAAGCAGCACTAATCTGCAGGGACTCAGTGCCAACTAGTTGCACTTAATTAAAAAGGAACAGCACTCGTGTGTGCGCCAAAAGAAAGTTTGTGCGTAATTACGCATTGTGATTTAATCTGCTGCATGTGCCGCCGTGCGAGTTGCAACAACAGATTGCGTATCGTAAATTCGTGAGCCTGGTTTGATAGCTCATTGGCTTATGCCCTTTTCTATCCATAGGAAACCGTTGGAGGGAGGAGAGAGGAGATGGAGGAGGAGGAGCCCAGTTGGTGTTGAGGCAGCATGGCCCATGCATCTTTTCTTCCTTTTCCTCATAACAAAATAAAATAAAATGAAATATGAATAAAACAAAATGGAGAGAAAAATAAATTAAATAAAAAAATAAAAAAATAAAAAAATAAACAAAGAAAGAAAGAAAGAAAACTAAAAAAAGAGAAAAAAACTTTAAAAAAGCCAACATAACTGGGCAAGATCAATATCATGTGACTGTGGTGGGGGTGGCTGGCTGTCAGTCAGGGTGCAAATCAAATTAAGGCAAGATTAACAAGAATAAGATAAAATAAAGTAAAATAAATATAAATAGGTAGATAGATAGAAGTAAAAGAATGATGGCTAAAAGGATGGTGTTTAATAGGGTGATGGATAAAAAGATGATGTTTTAAAGGTCCCATATTACAAAAAAGTGAGATTTTCATGTTTTTTATTATAAAGCAGGCTTAAGTCCTATATAAATACTGTGAAAGTATCGAAACACTCAATCCACAGGGAAATACACACAGCCCGTTTTCAGAAACTCTGCGTTTGAAACAAGCTGTCAGGATTTCTGCCCATTTGTGATGTCACGAATATACAATATTTAGACCCTTGACACAATTTGAAATGTAAACATTCTAAATGTGTCCCAGTTTATTCCTGGTGCAGTGTATGTGAATGTCATCAGCTGAAAGGAAGTACACATGGACCCAAGCTGTTGCCTAGCAACGCAATTCTGTTGCAATTCCGTCAAAATGAGCTAAACAGCCATATTAAGACAATTACAAAGACAGCCTTCTATCACCTGAAGAATATAGCAAGAATTAGAGGACTGATTTCTCAGCAGGATTTGGAAAAACGAGTCCATGCATTTATCTTCAGCCGACTTGACTACTGTAACGGCGTCTTTACTGGTCTTCCTAAAAAATGGATCAGACAGCTGCAGCTGATTCAGAACGCTGCTGCTAGAGTCCTCACTAAGACCACGAAAATAGATCATATCAGTCCAGTTCTGAGGTCTCTACGCTGGCTCCCTGTCTCTCAGAGAATTGATTTCAAAATACTCCTGCTGGTTTACAAAGCACTAAATGGTTTAGGGCCAAAATACATTTCTGATCTTCTGCTATGTTCTGAACCATCCAGACCTCTCAGGTCATCTGGATCAGGTCTGCTTAGTGTCCCCAGAGTCAGATCTAAACATGCAGAATCAGTTTTTATGCACCAAATATTTGGAACAAGCTCCCAGAAACCTGCAGGACCAACTCCAACTCTGAGTTTTTTTAAATCAAAGCTTAAAACTTTCCTGTTTGCTGCTGCCTTTTATTAAACCAGATAATGATCTTATATACTGCACTAGAGCTTTTACTCTTGTGTGTTATATTCTATTTTAGCTTCTATCCTAGCTTTTATTTTTAGCTTGTTTTTATTTTCTAATCTTTAATGTTTTTATTACTGTTTTAATTATGTCTTAATGTTCTTTTGCACTTTGTCGCAATGTTCTTGAATGTTTATGTAAAGCACTTTGAATTGCCCTGTTGCTGAAATGTGCTATACAAATAAAGCTGCCTTGCCTAAAACGGAGCGTTTCAGACAGAGGGTAAATACAGGCATATTCAGGCAGAAAGTATGAAGAAAATAAAGTTGTTTTTTTAAATTACAGCATGTAAACATGTTCTAGTAGAAACACAAAATACAAGTATGAACCTGAAAATGAGCATGATATGGGACCTTTAAAAGAGAATGATGGATAAGATTGCGTATATAAACACCACAGCAGCTCACCTCAGCAGCGGTGCGTAACAGGCAGAGGCAGCCGGCGAGGAGGAGGAACACTGCGGCTCTCATCTCCTCTCAGGTCCGCTGCAGAGGCACCAGGACGAGGCGGAGGTCAGCTGCAGGAGCCGGGCTGTCGCTCCCTGGTCCCGGGAGACCAGAAACATCCCTCGGGAGAACTGGCCACCACCAGCAAGAGCTCAATGAAAGGGCGAGAGAGGCGCGTCCACAACTTCAAGTGATGTTTAAACTCCCGAATGAAATGCGGTTAAAGAATAGAGACCAGATGCATTCAGTGCAAAAGACACTGCAGGTTGGAGAATAATATCAGAGTGACTGTAAAGCAGGTTTAAGCCAGAGCTGCAGGAGGTCCTAACTGAGGTCAAGTAGATCCAACAGTCCAACAGTTCTTCGTTTTGGCATCAAAAGAAAATAAGACACACATCCAACATTATCCATCATGTTGTCTTCAGTATAATCCGTTCAAAGTCACACATCCTGCAAACGTGTTCTCTGCAAACATGTGAGTGTAATCTTTGAAATGGAAACTTCTAGAAAGAACCACTTCTGTCCTGAATACGAGGAGGAGAAGTCTCCAACTGTCCTGTAGTCTCCTGTGGGCTGAATGAAGTCAGGATGCTTTCAGTCTCAGGATATTATAGCCGTGCGCGTCCACGTGGCGTGGCACTGAACTGTGAGCGCGCTTTGCGTTGCAGCACATTGGAGGAGCTCAAACTCAGAGCACCAACTCAGTACCACAAGTGTGTTACAACTTTAGACAAATTATATGGAGCAATTTACTGGAAAACAACATAACTAACATTTGATTATACACTGTAAAAAAAAAATTCAAGAAATTTTATATTTTTTGTCTGTATTTCAAAATGACAGAATTTTGTTTAAAAATTACATGTTTCATTTGTGATTTATACCTAAATGGTCTTAGATTTACAGTATTTTTTGTAATCAGAATCGTAATTATCTGTATTTAAGCTTTTCTTGATAATTTTTAAAGATAATTATTCTGTTTTTTTAGATGTTTATGACTCTATTTTAACAATTAATTTATGTTAGAAGAAAAGGATTTCATGGAATTCTAAAAATATTTCTTGTAAAAATACAGATTTTTTGCAAAACTTCTGAGAGTTAATGTAAATTTGGGCTTTTGCAACGTAAAATTACGTGTTTATTTTGTGATTTATATGTAAATGGTCTTAGATTTACGGTGTTTTACTCTATTCTACCAATGAATATATGTTAAAAGTAAAATGTTTCCTGTAAAATTACAGTATTAAAGGCTAATTATATAAAGATAATTACTGGGTTTTTTTTACAGTTTATTTTTGTTATTTAACGGACAGTATTTTTCCGTTTTTTAACAGAAATTTTCTAAAATAATGTTTATTAAAATGTATGTAAAAAATACAACCTAGATAGTGCATTAAAACAAATCAGTAAGATAATGTAAAAGAAAGGTGAAAAACAGCTATGTATTGTTTCTTTAAACAGCAAATTAACTGTAAAATACTGTGAAATTAATTTAAAAAAAAAACAGTTCAAACTGTATTTTTCATTAACAGTACAAAGGTGTAAATTTCAGCGACAGTATAATAATGTTAATTTTACAGTAACATAAAGGCAACCCTGCTGCCAGTTCTTTACTCTTATTTTACTGGGAAATTCTTAACAGTGTAACATTTGATTATACATATATCCCCTAGTTGCAGGCATTTTTTTGACCCCTCACTTTCTCCTCTGTGTCTCAAATGTAAAACCGAAATAGGTACCTTAACCCATTGCCTTTGGTCGTGTCATAAATTACAGAAGTACTGGTCTGAAATATTATGTGAAATGGAAAAGATATTTGATAAGGATTTAGAAAATGAATCCAATGTCTTTGATTTTAGGAATCCCAAGTACAAATATAATTACTGCAGCCAACAAAAGGTTATATAACATTCTTACATTTACTGCTAGAAAAAATATATTACTACAGTGGATCAGTGATAAGAAACTCTCTGTCCAAGGCTAGCGAAAAGTCATATTTGAGATGGTCCCTTTGGAATATCTCACAAATATTCTACATGCCAAAGTAGATCAGTTCCACAATATCTGGCAGCCCTATCTGAATTATATTGGACCTGAACTCTCTTCCATTATCTCACAAGGAGTCTCTTGAACATGAACTCATATATCCTGTGACTTTCCTGCACTATGGACTATTTCCTATGACCTCCTATATACATTTTTTTTTATCTGAGCTGTACCAGTGTTTGTTGTTGTTTTGTTTTTTTATTGTGTTTGTGAAAATAAGAAAACCCAAAAAACATATTAGTGAAAAGAAAAAAAACAACAACTAACATTTGATTAGACTGCTGCTGTGATGTTTTATAATCTTTAAATTTAATTTATGTCCATTTTTACTGCATCTCTGCTTTCAGTGACAGATGAAGCATGTTGGAATTGTTATACTGACTGTGATCATTAACTCTTTATGGAGGCTAATTTATAACCCAAAACACTTGTGACTCTGAAAGTCAGTGGTCCCTCCTAACCAAACTATGAGTGAGTGTGGGAGAGACCAGTGACCGTGTCAGTGTTTAATCGCTGTGTAATAAAGCTCATTAATAAGTGTCCAGACCAGAGACGGGCTGTCCTGGGAGGGAAACCTTTTCTGTGTGGAAGAGCTCCCCTTGGGGTGTGCTAACAGGAATCTCTGGATACAGTGAAAAGAAAGGATCACCATAATCACCTATAATCAGAAAACAAACATTAAGAAGAACATCGTTTGACGTTTATCTGCCTTCGACCTCATGTGGTGGTGGTCCTGTAAATAATGACTGCTCTCTCTCAGAGGCAAAGGTGGAAAGTACAATGACCAGTGATGACACGTTTAGCAGCGTGTCGTCATTCCACCGCTGGCTGTCGAGGTGGCGTCCAGCAAACGATGTGGGCTTCTTAAATAATTGTCGGGAAGACTTGGTCTGATTTGGAGAGAAAAGGTCGAGGAAAGTTTCAAGAACACGTTCATTTTCAAGCATCCATCCGTCCATCCATCCATTATCTACGCCACCTGATCAGGGTTGAAGGGGCTGTAGCTCAGCACACATCTGAGTAATGTACTGAAGTGAAGGGTCAAAGGTCAATCTGACAGAGCTGTCTGTGGAGGCTTATAGTGTGATCTGTAATTAATGAGTGTAAACTCAGCTCTTTAATGTTTAATGTCTAAGTTTCAAATTTCTTTGGGTCAGTGAACTGTTGAGGGAACGTGAACGACTTTCCTGAGCTAAAGCTCCATAAAGCAGCACTGGAATCTGGAAATCCAGCCTCCAGCATTCAAACATGCACGTACACATTTACTCTCTCTTTGTCGGTCTCACTTTCCCATGCACACACACACACGTGAAGAGCAATTTACCCGATATCCTTCATCCCACCACACCGACCGTTAATCTGACTCAATCTAACAGGTTCCTGTGAGGACAAAGTTGAAGAGGCCGAGAGAGTAGGAAAAGAGAAAGAGCAGGCAAGGTGAAAAACTGGAACAAGTTGAGGCAGCGACAAGAAGCTGGTTGATACCGAGATGAAGCCTATTTGGATGAAAGAAGACGACAGTGTGTGTGTGTGTAGAAAATCCAGGCTGTGTTGGACCAAACACTCCACCAATTAAAGCCCATTTAGCCTGACAGAGGCTAATACCGTCACAACAGAAACCCACCTCTGTCTCTCCCCCTCCATCTCCACTGAATGGCTTCAGTGCACCCGACACACACACACACACACACACACACACACACACACACACACACACACACACACACACACACACACACACACACACAGAGACAAAGAACCGGAATGATGGAGGGGAAATGGGTCAGAACCGATTCGGATCTTGAATGGCGACACTCGTGCCGTGACGCTGTCACTTCCTCCTGGCAGCAGCTTCTCCTCGGATGCATCCCACTTGTTCTGTTGTGTCGTTTTCTTCTTCTTCTTCTCCTTCTTCTATTCGGACAGGCAGTGAGTGAAGGTGTGTGTGTGGACGGGTGTACGAGGGGGGCTGATGTTAGGTGTGTAGTTTCAATTTGTTTTTCCTAGGTTTTCTTGTGCTTGTGGGTTTTTAAGTGCGATGTTTAATTAAAGAATATCAAAAGTCAAAGTCTTCTTCCTCTTCTTCTTCTTCTTCTTCTTCTTCTTCTTCTTCTAGTCGGACAGGACAATCACAACATCTACCACGTGGGGATGTACGGGGGTGATAACGCGCCGTTATCGGTCGACGTTGTCTAGGATACGGCTCTGGGGGCGTATTTTTATTTTTGAAACTTTGAACAGCAGCAGCAGTGAGTGAACTGTCTGTGTGTCTGTTTCATATTTTTTATATAAGGTAATGTAAGTACAGTAATCTTTGTAACGTTTTGTGTATGCTAAATGTTTTATATGTGTATATATTTTATCTCCTTTTATCAGATATTGTCTATCGTTGTCATCGTCAGATTACATTTTCGTAATGATATCAATGGTTTATTTTATTTAGTTGTTTTATGTGAAATTTTAAGCTGTATAAACGTTCTGCAGTGAAACAACTGAATCAAGCTAAATATAGCGCCGTCTTGGTGTTAAAGAGTTCTCATCCAAATGGGCAGATGGTTGAATTAACTTTCTCCTCCTTCTTCTTTTTCTCCCACATAACTTTCCACATGAATTAGATATTTTATAGAGTTTATTTATAACAACCCAGGGAAAAGCTTGTTGTATCACTTGTTTTTATAACTTTTCCAGTTCTTTTCTTAGAAGCAGACTGACGCAAATACAGTATGCACCATATTGAGGTTTGGTGACCTTGCTCAGAAGCACTTCATCTGTGTTTGGTTCGCTCAAACAGGCTTCTGTCCTGTGGGAAAGGAGAAAGCCACCAATGGGATTAAAGCAAGATGAAACTATAAGAGGTTTGAAGATATGAGCAGCTACAGAAGAAGTGAGTGTTTACGAGACAGAGAGGCAGTAAAAGTTAATCCAGCGAAGGATAAAAACTTTTACGAGCAGGGTGGGGGTTAAGGGCTATCCCCGAATTTATTCACAAAACCAAGCACATGGTGGAAAAAAAACAACCCTTTATACACATTTTCCTCCCCTCCTCTCCTCACTCCATCCAACGTTAATTATTAAAGCCTTTTCCAAAAAGAGTCAGAATGGATTTCACCGTTAAACCCAGAGTAAGTCCACCACTGGACACCTGCCAAAACCTATTGTGCATTGCATGAATGTTTGGTCATCAGCCAACTGGAGACTTATCCTGGATTACCATCTCAAATATGCTGGCATTTACCTATATGTAACGCTACCCCCCCTCCATCCCACCCCACCCCCCGACCAACCACCAGCCGTCTGTTCATCGCAGGCCACAGGGCTCTGAGAGGAGGCTTTATTTGGGACTGTTTGGGAAAGTGGAAAACACAGGGCCCTTGTACTGTGTGAACTCATAGTCATGAAGACAGAGAGCCAGCTTAACTGGAAAGGGCATACAGTAAGTACTGGACCTCCCACCACTCTGAATCAGATTTACTCGACATTAAAGACTCAACTGGAGAGCACAAACCTCCACAAATGCTGAACAAACTTCGAATTTTATGGTGCATCTTAAGGGACACAGCAGTTGGGACTACTTTTGCGTTCACTCGCAATATGTTTTGCCTTTTTCTCGCAATAAATATCACATTCTATGTCTATTTCAACTCAGTGGCTCCCAGCGCAAGAAATTGATTCGGTGAATTCGTTTATAGCCTATGATCATATCGGACCGACGCTATTTCAGCAATAATCTTAATGTATCTCAGCTCAAGCTTCAGTAGGCAACAATTTTTTGGTATCATTGGGCAAAAAATTCCATAATAACCTTTCAGCATATTGTAATTCAAGTGTTCTGAGAGAAAACTAGACTTCTGCACCTCCTCATGGCTCTGTTTTCAGGCTTTAAATAATACAGACATTCGGGTAAAGTATGGAAACACTTTGGGTTTCACACCTTGCAGGAAAAACAGAGCTAGACATCTAGAGCTAGTATCGCGGTAACGTGCGGTAAAGCCGGCCGTCGCTCTCATCTCTGTGGTCAAATGGGCCGACGCTACAACTTTAGAGCACCCATATACTGACATTTATGTTAAATGCATTCAAACGGCCTGATGGAGCTGATCATGGACCAATACTACTAATTTGTGAGAGAAATGTCTTTATTCTTTAATTTTTGGGTGGCTGGAAAAAAATGTATAAATAATTCCTGAAAATGACTGATGTATTTGACTTCAGGACATCTCTGACTACATACATGCTGTAAATCAAACATTTTAATGTATTAATTTAGAGATTTTCCAAAGTAAAAGTCCCTAGAAGTGTATGATTAAATTTTTTCCCCATGGGCTAGTGTTAAAAAAGGGAACAAAAATGGCAATAAATCATAATATTGAATCGCAACACTTAAAAATCGCAATACATATCGAATCGGCATCCAATTATCGTGATAGTATTGAACCAGGAGATAGGTGTATCGTCCCAGCCCTACTGATTACATGATTGACCAGTTATGTTCCAGAGTTTTTCAGTGCACGACTCTTTCTAAAACTCTTACATTAAGGAACACTTTAACCACACGCTGTAGTATCCCTCAACACTCTGGTGGAAACAGTATCTTCGAGGAGAGAGAACCAGGCCTGTGACCATCAGGTCGAGTCTCTCAGCCAGCTGGGAAATTGTGGAAGGAAACAATAAATCAGTGACCTTCAACAACGACCACTGATATGCTCTTGAGCAAGGCGCTGGTTTTACAGGCAGATCTCAGGTGTGAACGTGAAGCCTGGCCGTGTGACGCTGCACATGGTTAGTTACAAAAAACAAAAACACACACACTAAGAAATAAATGCATTTCGTCGTACAATGTTGCCCATACCACATTATAGGAATACAAAGAAGTATAAACATTGAACTTATAAACAAATAAACCCTCAATATGTGGACTAACCAGAGGAATGTTTCCACTATGGAAGGGACATATCTCTGCGTCCTTATCTGAGCCTTGAGACAAAACATCCCAGCACTGATACTGCCTGAGTACTTCCTGTACTGTGTGTTCAGATGGTAAAGACAAAGACCACATTTCTGGTTCAACAGAGGAGTGGAAGAGAGAGCAACGAGGCGATGACACTCCCACAACAGATTGGGGGGTACAGGGTGTCTTTAGGGGGAGATAGCAGGTCAACAGTAGATGTCACATAGAAGTGGTGTACATCGTCTGATAGCTGGAACCTGAAGATTAATTTCAGATGTAGCTCAGCACTGTGTGTCAAGTTGTTCTAGTCATAAATCAGAAATAAGCATGAATGAATGAATGAATGAATTATTTAGAATTAATTGTAAAAGTGTATAATGGTTTAGAACATTATGATAGAAGTATATGATGGTCATCCCCATGCTCTATTGTGTCTCATAAGTTGTTGCAACAATTTTTGGGTTGATACCATTTGTTCTACAGATTTGGTGCTAAATTTAACAATTTTTTACCACTCGAGAATTGATCAAAATTATCACTAATCCCTCTAAAATACCACATTAAGACACCAAGACCTTGAGGAACACCATAGAAAAAGCCATGCTGTGATTTGGGATGAAATACTTTTGACATTTGGAGATTTCTGCAAGAATTGCAGAGGAATTTTTTAGCGATTGGATGGCGAGCACTTCTGTTGTGTAAACTGCTCAGAAACCCCCTTATTGTCAATCTACCTAGGAAAGCCATCCATCCTCTGAATGCCCTAGGTCAGGGGTCAGCAAACTTTACTATCAAAAGAGCCATTTTAGGCAAAAAAAAAAAAATCTGTCTGGAGCCACAAAACATGTGAGCATTGTGATGAAGGTAACACAGTTTATAGTCTAAGTATATAGTATATAAGTCTAATGC
>CAKAKR010067601.1:32433-52969 GCA_916700685.1 Adelosebastes latens | reverse complement strand
GTGCATAAAAACTGAACGCTGCTTCTGCATGTTTAGTTCTGACTCTGGGGACACTAAGCAGACCTGATCCAGATGACCTGAGAGGTCTGGATGGTTCATAACATAGCAGAAGATCAGAAATGTATTTTGGCCCTAAACCATTTAGTGCTTTGTAAACCAGCAGGAGTATTTTGAAATCAATTCTCTGAGAGACAGGGAGCCAGTGTTGAGACCTCAGAACTGGAACTATTAGTTAACTCTATGACACATATTATTTCCTCTGTGAGATTCTACCAAATGAAATCATAGAGTTAAATCTCTTATGTTGTAGTGGACCTCTTAAAAACCCAGTTAAGGAGGACCTCTGTTGATCCCTGTGCACTGCTTCGGGCTATTTACTCATATGATATGTATTAGTGGTGCAACGGTTCAACAAGCCCACGGTTCACTTTGTATTGCAGTTTTTGGGGTTCGGTTTGTTTTGCACATTAGGGAGAACAAAAACAAATACATGAATTCTTTGATTGATAGTAATGAATGATATATATGAAGCCAAAACACTGATTTTTATAGGGAATGGGAATCGCAGAGCATTCTGGGGCATATGGTAGATTATCATTATCTGCCACCGGTCTATCCATCTGTCAATCATTCATCAGAAAAGTATAGATTAAAGGGACTGTTTGTAAGAATCAGACTTGCTTGTTAACAGCGACACCTGTGGCCGTTAAGTCAACGAAAGTCAGCGTCGGGCTCGCGCTTTGCTCGCTCTACATAGACATGAACAAGCATCGCTCAAAACAGTGAGACAACACACCTCAGCTAAAACCACAATATCACTCTATATTCACCTGCTTGGCAGTAATGTTAGCTGACCAGACGAAGGTCTCTCCATGAATCAATGCTGATCCAGTGTCAGCTTTTCCTGCTTCAGCCTCCCAACCGCGGCCGGAGGGAACAGGGGAGACACCGGCACCCGGTCAGAGACGATAACGTTACTCGCTGCGGAGCCCCGTCACTTCACAAGACACGGGAAACCTCTGTTGGTCTGGAGGAGCTGCAGCCGTTATTTCTGCACACACGTCCACTGTACATTCACTAGATATTCTCAGAGCTACGAAGTCTTCTGCAGTGTGTAGTGTGCGCGCATGCACGTGAGGTGGAGCGAGCTGAGTGAAGGCAAGCAGGCAGAGGAGCAGAGTACAGCAGAGACTCCGGCCCTGGAGACCAAAGCTACGGTCTCCCCCGTGGCCAGCACTGTTTTGCAAGACGGGCTTCACTAGATATCACTTTGCGGTTTTGGTGCCTCCGTGTAGTTTGTGTTGGAGTCTTGTCTGAACACCATAGCCACACGCGAGCGAGCGCGCATGGGACACCGACCCGGGTGATTTATACGTGTAAGAAGTTACAAACAGTCCTTTTAAGTGTGAAAGACAAATACCCATATAAAGAGAAGCTGACAGAGGCAAAGCGGGGATATATTACAAAATTGAAGTTTGTTTAAGATATCGATCCTTACGAATTAGAAGGAGCATGACAGTTTTCACCCATCACGGACACTGGTGTGTGTTGGCGTTAGTGAACACCTGTCAGCAGTTCAAAATATGTAAATCTTTGGAGGCTGATGTCCAATTTACAAATGGGTAGTTTTATGACATTAAGATCTACAAGCCAAATGCCAACCACACAATCATCCAGACAAAGATAAGCTAGTTAATGTTATACTAACTGAATGCTTACAAAACATCAGCTAATACTGCTTATTTAATCCACGGGTATCTTGCAAAATGAAACCCATAACGTTAGACTACCTTTGTGTCTGACTGTATACGATAGGCCTATACAGTATACTACAATTCGGCTTTTTAATCTTATTCACTGTGCAGTGTTTAGTGTTATCTTTTGACACTTGCAGTAAACAGCCAGCGGATGGCACTCTTACCCTTTATCCTCCAAAAATGGCCGATTTGCCACATTTACATTCCCATTCCCTACATGAAATAAGGCCGACTACCTAATGGTCAAGTAGGCCTTTGTTCAAATAATTGCCTCTTCTATATCTCTGGCACCTCATCAAATAATTAGCAGGACTGTATGTAGTAGTGGTGCAACGGTTCAACAAGCCCACGGTTCGGTTTGAAGAATGTTTTGTTTCTTTATGTTTCAGTTTTGTATCCCTTCTATGTATTTACTCCTCTAAAGGCAGCTAAGAAATGTGGTCACTAGTGCCAAAATACAAAAAGGTCAAAATAGTACCGTTTTGTACCGAGGCAACTTTGTTAAGTGCAAGCAGAGGGTGTTTCACATATTTACAGTAAATGGGTGTGGAATAACCAACTTGTATTTGGTGTTGAGCAGTGACTGTTGTGTTTACTGATGCTACATCTTGCAGATGTTTTCAACTCTTATCAGCCTTTTTTTGTTTGCAGACAAGTTGAGGGAATTGTGGTTAGGATAGTGTTGGCAAAGCAATACACTCTTATTCCATCTCATTAATAATACTGCTCTTTGGTATCAGGGGAAAGTGACAAATATAATTCATCATCCAGATTCATGTGTCTCGAGGGTGATTAAGGCCTAGTTTAAAAACCTAAAAAAAAAAAAAATACTTAAACAGGCTGTTTTATCATCTTTTCTCCATAGTCATCTTTATTGAATAAATGCAGGATTTTGTGGTTCAGAGATGCATTAGGGATGTGCTCCACTCCAGTTATTTATTCGATATGTGCAGTGAAAAAATAATCAATCACTCAGTCGATGCTTGTTAGGCTTTTATCTGAGGACTATATGTTACACCCCTTAGGCAATATTATCCATTTGTCCTTCACATTCTTGAACTAACTTATTCAAAGTATTGCACCAATAATCTTATCTGTCCATCAGAGAATGTGTCTAAGTGCAACTGGAAATGCTTGTCAATGAAAATTTAATGTGTATTGAGTGAAGCTAGAGTAGGGCTTATATTAAAATGACATGGTAAAGGTGTCTTACATGTGTCTGCATTACTTCTTGATTATTCTGTTATTGTCTTGTATAATAAGGTTTGTAATGGACCGCTTGGGGCCTCTCGAAGACCTGCTGATTTAGATCAATCTCTCAATTAATCATAGTGGTGCTTACTGTGAGTTTGCTCTGCGAAATGTACAAGACATGCTCAGTCCCGAAGGTCACAACAGTCAAAAGCTTTGGAGCATAATGACAGTTTGAGTGAGATCACGGATTGTTAGATGACAGATGATTATTGTGTAGTGCTGTAACACCTAGGTCAGTGGAAATAGCTGGTACATGCGAGGTCTCTCAATCTCGTCTTGTGTGTCCCCGGGTTAAGTTTGTTGAAGGTTAAACCCGTAAGTTAAGTTCAAGTGAGCCAGTCAGCAAATGTCAGTGAATATCACAGTTAACACGTCTGGAATGACATGCAGTCACCCCCTCGTAAACAACCCATGAGCACAATGCTGATTCCAGCACAATCAGAGCAGGCTCAGGGAAACCAATCCAGGAATTAGTTTTCAGTCTTGTAGGGCTCCACCAGTATCCTCCAGGTTTTGAATGCCTCCGCGCCGGCGATAGCCGTGGCCGGCGGCATTATGTTTTCGGGTTGTTCGTCCATCCTTCTGTACGTACATCCGTCCGTCCGGTCCATTCTGGTGAACGCGATATCTCAGGAACGCCTGAAGGAACTTTCTCACAAACGTCCACTTGGACTCAAGGATGAACTGATTTGGTTTCCGTGGTCAAAATTCAAGGTCACTGTGACCTCACGTCCGTCCCATTGGGACCCCCAAACGTCCACTTGGATTCAAGGATGACCAAAAATGACATTTTGGACAGACCTCGATGTAAACTGCAACTTGGTTGGCGGAGGAATACAACCGTGAGGCGATAATCCTAGTTTAAATCTGATGCAGATGGTTTTGTTTTGGAACTATTGATAGCTGATATTATTTATGACTACATCGTCCAAGTTTTTAGTGTATTTCCCACCATAGCATACATTACTTCTTTTAGAAAATGCAGTTTCAGTCTTCTCAGGAAAATAACTGAAACCACATTTGGACCATCACAGGAAGTGAAAACACTCCAGTGAAATTGAAACTAATGAAATAGGTTAGTGCCTTGCTTGGCATTGACCAACATTGTAGCCGCTTAATGCCAACAACAATACAGCTGAATTGTCATTGTAATTCTGGCGAAGCTAGATTTCTGCATAGTTGTAGCCTTATGGCGAGCAGATGACATCAGAGGTGGAGAAAGATCTTGTGAATGCGGCTGAGCCGGCCATGCCTTCCACCTCTTTCTCTGTGAAGACTGTCTGTATGTTTATCCCTGTTGCTCCAAACATGCTCTTTTTCACTTGAATCTTTTTATTAATGCTAATCCCTCTGGTTCCTTCCTGATACTGCAACTCATCAGAATATGACAAGCATTTTCTGCAAGACTTAATTTCCCTAATTTTGGACCTAACCCGGTTGGCTCATATCACAGAGGTCCATCTGCTTTTCTGATCAGTTTTCGGATGAGTTTCCCGAGTACCCTGGGTCCTTTGTGTGTTACAGCACCGGAGTCAGAAAACCATCTGCTAATGATGTTGGCAGTGGAAGTGGAGTAAAAGGGCAGAAACACTGGTGTAAGCCTTTTTTCTGGACTCTGAAAGTGAGTGATAATGTGCAGGAGATAGTGATAGTATAGACGCATACCTAGCCGTCATCAATTGTCTGCTTTCTGTCAGCAGGAAGGAAAGGAGGTTTATATATTTTGTGTGAATGTCAGTGAATTACTATGAACCATGCCTGAGGAATTAAAAAAATTTTGCCCATGTGACCATTGCAGTATATGCATGGAGCTGCTCAGAATATATGCCCTAAAGCACATCTTGCTACACAGCTAGGTTACATAGGTAAACTACTTTTTTGCCTCTTGTTTATTCCAGTAAAAAATGTCTCGGAAAATAGGAAGAATTAAATCCTATTGTCTTTGTTCTATGAACATTTTAAAAAATATGCAATGTGCTTTTGCTGGGAGTTCCCAACTCCTTTCCAGGATATGTGAATCAGACAATTATGTTTTTTTCCACTTACAGGGGAATTCATTACTGACATAGGCCTACTGGCATACACAAAGCAGATGTGTTTGCTATGTGTAACAGACCAGTTATTTGAAAGCTGTACATCCTGTTTCCAGCTAGGAAGAGGAACTAGTAATGCAAATATTTATTTAAAGAGCACAATGATAAAAAGTTTGATGAATCCATTCTCCTTAAATCAACCCACTGCTGGCATCCAGGGGCCTGTATTTAGGTTGTTGCAGACGCTTCTATGTTTGACTTATTAAAAAATATAACTACGTGTCATAGCCACAACTAATATATGCCATACCAAAATATATCACAAGAGCACAAGAACTGTTTTCAGAATCATCTTACTTATAGTGTACTGTTTAGCTGTAAAATGATAAAGTTTGTGACCCGGCAGCCATGTTGAGATCTGTTGTGGAAATACCAAGCACCGCCCACCAGCCGGAGCAAACTTTCTCATTTTACAGCTAAACAGTACACTACAAGACGTTTCTGAAAACATTTGAGTCAACAAATAGGCATTACAGTAACAGAATATTGATTCATATTTGATCAGCGCTGCCTAGTTTGACCTTTTGATCAGAGTTTGCGAGCGACAAAGACAAAGATTTCCCTATGCTGTCTCATTAATCCTATGTCTGCGTAAGCTATAGGTTAATATGTGCCGAGGTTCCAGCATGGAAGCATTGCGTGGCACAGTGAGTTTGACTGTCCTGGCTTTTCAAAATAGTACAGAAAGCACCAAGGTGCGAGATTTACAGGCACCATGAACACATCTGAGCTGTGAGGGAGAGGGATACTGGGGGGGTTTAGGTAGATTTTTCTGTGGTGCTGTCTTGGTTTACAACTTGGTTTACTGAACTGAATTGTAAACCATGATAGCACCGCAGGTCTCTAGCATGGTGTAGGTGGTATGTAACTGAGCCTATTGTGTTTACTTTCAGGTAAATGAAAAAAATCTGTAGCAAGTTGGAGATACATAGTGGGCAGCTCTGAACTTGTCTTTTTCTATCTACCCTGAACTAATCCAGTGGAATGCGTAATGGGAAATGAGTAATGGGAAAGACATGAGTGTTTGATAAGATCACCAGGTCGGCTGCAGGGAGGTTCGAGAGGATATCTGTTGTGTGATATGGGCTGTATGTATTTGCTCTATACAGTACCACAACATGATGTGTGATGTTTTGCGTGAGTCATTGTTCTGACAGCTGAACGGGATCAGTAAAGACTGCACTTGATGATGATTTCCATATGAATAAGAAAGGTTTTAGAATAGGGATGTATTTGAAAGAGCAGCTCACTTAGGGTTGCTAAAGTAGGGAGGATTGAACCACAGAGAGGATTTAGTTCCCTGCTGCCCACTTTCGTCAAAGGCTCCTCTGTGCACTCCCCTGGCCAAGGGTTGTTAGTATGCATCGCGGGGTGCTTTTCGAGAATATCTTCTTTGCTGCTGTCTTTTTAAAGTAGGCCAAATCATTTCCTGATCTCCACTGGCAGTGACCGTTAGAACTGCTGTGTCTGTGTAACACATTTCTGCGATGCCTCCGCTGTGATTTGCTGGTGAATTGTGCATCGTTCATTGCTCTGTGATTAACAAACCTCAGGATCCTGAATCCCCGTCGCTGTGTGGACCCATTCTTACACAAACCTCATGACTGAGGTGACTCACCGAGGTTATATTGTTTTCTCCACAGTGATTGTGGCTAGTTAGATAGGTAGCTGTCCAGAACCCCCCCCCTTTCACATTTGCTGGAGTGGAAATGAAGAACATTTCCAGTGTAGGAGTAGTAGAAATTCGATGACACGCAGCATGAGTTTTGCAGCTGGTGCATTTGGGAGGGAGTTGTTTATCACTGGCAGCAGAACTATCAAGTGGGAATCTGTTTAGATAAGAGTTAGTGGTGTACGAGGGGAAAATAGAGAGGCAAAACATGTTGTGCAAGAAGGATGAACATCACAATATTTTTGAGTGGAATTTCACCATTATTGTCTCCCCTCAAATAACATCACATCAGTGCAGCATTGCAGTGTTTCAGTTCAACCACACCCAGCCGAGGCCACCTCAGAGTGTTAATTTGGTTGACTCAGTTGACCCACTGATGATGAGAGACACAGCCACACTGAGCTAATCTCCTTCTCAGATCCCTGGAATCCGGTGGGTTGTTATCGAGGCCAGAAAAGCTCCTGCTTTCTCCATCAGATGGGGAGAGGAAATCCCCCTCACCCCCGTGACCTCAGGAATGCAGAGAGAGAGAGAGAGAGAGAGAGAGTCATCAGGGTCTCTGAAACTCTAGCTCAGATATCTTGAATTTACACACATCATTTCACTTATTCTACTTCGCTCAGGGTGGAATCTAGACATATCAGTATATGACGTTGAATTTGACCATCACCATGTTAACACTTGTTTTCAGTTAAACTCTTAACTTCTGCACATGTGAAAGAGGGTTCAGAGATACCTGAAGAAAGAGAGCTGCACTTTTTTGCTGGCCAAACTGGAAGTAAGAATCACACAGGTTCCCTTGAGAAAAAGCCAATGGGATTTTTCCATTGGGTTTTGGATTATTGCAGAAAATAATAACCGGAGTCCTTTTTAGTCTCCATAAACTTAACACTCCTTTTAAAAAGGACCAGCACCAAGCCGACTCCAGTTCCATATCTGGGTCAGGCCTTAATATTAATCCCTCTTTTGCCGATGCCTTAACGCTGCATGCAAGTTGTGGTGAACTGCAGCTGGTGGAAATATGGTGGGACCCCTGCACTGAGGTCTGAACTTCCTTTGGAAAAGTTGCACTCAGCACTTTCTTGTGCTAAGCAGCATATATATTATCCCCCCTTCAGTTTATTAACTGCTTTATTTATAGCGTTGGGATTTGTGTGTGTACATGCGCACAGCAAAGTGGGTTACAAGTGAATAATTTAGATAGTGACCCCTATGCATAAGTGCTGAGTCTGGCGTAGGTTCTTTCAGAAGGTGTGTGGTTTTGTGTGGATATCCTTCCTATGAGCCCTTTCACTGGCCTGGTTATTGATAACAAAGACAGGAAGGAAGAGTCAAGGTCAGACTTCCTGTTAAGGTAGAGTGGAACCATGGTGCCACATCCTCCGTATATCCACAGTCACAGTCACACTATAGCTGGCATACTGAAGTGTAGCTTAATTTGATGTAAACCACATGTTCCTCTCTGCTTTTGGACAATGCAAGGACATGTTGCAGAAAAAGCTCATCTGCACAATTGAATATTTATGTAGAAATTGTGAATCTATTTTCCCACCAGGAGTTTGCTATGCTTATGTGAAACAACAATAGAAATGTATAGTGCTGTCCCCTCTTCTTAGTCGACGACTCGGTCGTTTTTGTCTCAGTCGACTAAGATTTCTTTAGCAGATTAGTTGTTTTTTTATTCTTTCTTTAGAGCTGCAACGATTAATCGATTAGTTGTCAACCGTTACAATTAGTCACCAACTATTCTGATAGTCGATTAATCTGTTTGAGTAATTTTTTTTTTTTTTTATTGTCAAAAGTCTGTGATTCCAGCTTCTTAAATGTGAATATTTTCTGGTTTCTTTACTCCTCTATGACCGTAAAGTGAATATCTTTGAGTTGTGGACAAAACAAGACATTTGAGGACGCCATCTTGGGCTTTGATTGACATTTTTCACCATTTTATAGACGAAACAACTAATCGATTAATCAAGAAAATAATCAACAGATTAATTGACAATGAAAATAATTTTTAGTTTACTTTTTGAATGACTTATTTCCAAGAAACTTATGAACATATCTCTGGTAAAAACAAGATTTAAAGTGGTGCTTTTGTGTGATTCTTTGTGGAGAAACATAGTTTTACAAATCTGTCAATTAAATCAACTAATCAACAAATTGTATGAGTGTTAGTTGACTAAGAAGTCCTATGGCCGAGGACAGACCTAGAAATCTTACAGGGCTTTTAGCTGTTTTTTGTGGAGTTGTGACATTATCTCTACATTTACAGTGAAAACCTTAATGTTAAAACTCAAAAGGTATGAGGGTATTTCTTTTTTAGCAGGAATTTTTTCTCTCCTCTGCCTTGTCTGGTTAACTCTCAGTGCACACTTGTCTCGCTGTATGAGCTGAAGTGAAATGTTTACTGTTGGGGAGGAGCAGATTGTGAATAACGCAATGAATCAGCTCTGTGCTCCCATTAGTGTGACATCCCCAGAGGAGGGAAGATATTTTTCTTTCTCCAGATAGAGATAAAATGAAGGGACGAAAGAAGGTAACGAAAGAGTTTGGTCCCTGTGATGTGACAGCAACAGTATATTGAGTCATTGAGTCATTTGACAGAGTCAAAGAGTGTGTCCCAAGTTAACTCTGGCTCTATTGCTTCTCAGCTCAAGATGACATTAAATATAATGTGACATCTGTTGACATTATCGCCAGATGCTCAACTGTGTATTTGACTTTTCATCGTTGGTAGTGAGATGGGTGCTGGGTTACTGGTTGCTCATTGTTGACCTATTCAGCAGGATTGCCAAGGGTGAAGCCCTGATGATAACAACACGAGAGCTGACTAGGGTTGCAAAGGGTTGGAAAAAAAGTCAAGGGAATTTTGCACAATGTCAATATTGCCTAAAAATCTGATCTTTTAATAGTGAACTTTAGATGTATCCTGTAACACAAGTACAGGATTTCACTTTTGTCTCATTTTCTGTCATTCACATACAACTATCGACCATTACAATGAAAGGCAAAATGCTAGACTCTGTCTCTGAAGGATTAAATGATCATTAAAAAGCCCATCAATGGCTGTGTTAACGGCTGTTTTAATGCAGTGTACCATTACAGTCAAACTAGGGATGCTCAGTATTGAAGTTTTTGCCAATATCCAATCATTGTTTATGGTAATGTCTGCTGATACAGCTATACATATTCTTAATTCCCTCAAGTGGAGTTAACCTATCATACAGGAATGTGATCCTGTGGTCAAAGATAGATAGATGCCAATAGATGGCTACTAATGGCTCGTTTTGACTTGTCTCCTCATGAATCTGTGCACATGTGACACTAGATAAAATCTTTCCTGTCCATCCAAAGGCTGTGCAGGTCAAGACATGGCAGGCAGGCATTTATAACGTAGTCCCTTTGCATTCCGTTGGAAGTTGTTTCTGACAGAGATAGAAGATATGGAGGTCAGGGGAAAGCAATTGACTCTGAGCTTTCACCTTCTGAGGGCAAGGCCCATATAGTGCAGATAGATGGCCAATGAAATCTCCCTTCTTTCTTAACGAGGTTAGCACATGATGCCCTGTTTTAATGCATTCCTAAATGCCGTCTCGCAGCGGAGAATGATAGCTTCATTACTTCTGATCAGCTGCAACGACCTTTTGATGGGGAACTTTATAACGCTCTAGGATTCATGAGTAGGCAATTTGGCACTTTAATGGGAAGGGTGGGGGTTAGGATTCAAGATTTGTTGGAGCAAAGCCGAGCGCCTTGGCACAGCAAGTTACAGTCGTAGTGAAAGCTGTTAAACAACTGTCATCTGTCCACGCACTCATATTCTCTCTGTATGGAGGTTATTTACTGTAGGTACTGATATGTTTCCACTTTCTATCATTCACAGGTTGTGTCAGAGAGGTGCAGAGGAAGTGTGTGCGTGCGTGGGTGTGAGTGTGTGTGTGAGTGTGTGAAAGAGACACAAAGAAGAATCCAGCGATGGCGACCAGTAAAAGTAAAAACCAGAGCTCTCTGGCACTGCACAAGGTGATAATGGTGGGAAGTGGAGGCGTGGGGAAGTCGGCCCTCACCCTGCAGTTCATGTATGATGAGGTGAGTCAACACACCCCTATAAACAGTTTAAAGGGATAGTCTGGGTGTTTTGAAGTGTGGTTGTATGATGTATTTATCCATAGTCGGTGTATTACCGACAGTAGGTGACGGTCGGCACGCCTCCATTTTGGAGAAGCAGATGGGAGTTACCACACGGAACAGAAGCAATGTACTGCTGTGGACGGGGCCGACAGCAAAACTTTTAGCCACCTAAATAATAAAATAATATTCTAAATATAGCGTACACTTAAACTGAAATTGTTTTTTTAGATGAGCCTTTCTTTTAGGTGGCTAAAATATGTTTTGCTGTCGGCCCCGTCCACAGCAGTACATTGCTTTGCTTCTGTGTGGTAACTCCTGTCTGTTTCTCCAAACTGGGGGCGTGCCGACCGTTATCAACTGTAGGTAATACACTGACTATGGATAAGTACCTCATACAACCCCACTTCAAAAGATAGAGAAGTGTTTGTCTAACAAGTTCACTTTTTTATAGTTTATTCAATGTCCTAATCTAGATATCACCTATTAGATAAACATGTTGAATGCGTCAGAACTTCCTCTAAAAGCTTACAATGTCAAGTCATCCTTTCAGTGGTTCACCAATAGAAAGCTTTTATTGTGAAACAATTGTGAGAAGTGTTTGTTTCAAACTGAAGCTGTAATCTGTTACATGGAAGTAAGAACATGATTGTAGGAAACAGCAGTGGCTCATACATCATAACAGGGATTCTTGAAAAAAGGACAATTTTCTCTCGCCCACTGCTGGCTTGAGCACAGATGTTGTTTACTGTAACAACATCCCATTGAAGGCAGAGATGGTCACGGCTTGGCTCCGCTACCGAGCTATATATGAGCTGCATTTTTCAGTCATCTGTCTGATGTCCATTAGATGACTCAGATACGCTTCCATTTTAGCCACCAGTGTAGCTGTCCACACATAACATGTGCTCATGCTTCACTGATGCTTTATGCATGGAAATACAACTTGTAGCATGTTTTACGCTTCGAAGAAACATCTTTTCATCCCCAGTTTGTGGAGGACTACGAGCCCACCAAGGCAGACAGCTACAGGAAGAAGGTGGTTCTGGACGGGGAGGAGGTCCAGATCGACATTCTGGACACGGCCGGCCAGGAGGATTACGCTGCCATCAGGGACAACTACTTTCGCAGCGGGGAGGGCTTCCTGCTGGTCTTCTCCATCACAGAGCAAGAGTCCTTCTCTGCCACGGTGGAGTTCAGGTACTGTATCCTGCCTACATCTGTCAGTGTGGGACCAATTACCTATATATGGTGCACCTATGTGAGCTTAGACTGCTGAGTGTTGGCCATTAATTATACATCAGCCACCGCATGTTGTCCGTTGCTGACATGATGGATATTCAGGGTCTGAATCTTCACTGGCCTCACGCATCGATTCAATTAGGATTACGATTCACCTGTCAACGATTCGAATGCACAACGATTCTTGATACATCTCGATGTATCGCATCCTCAATTTTCTATATTACTGCACATGGCTCATAAATCACTATAAGCAGTCAGATAATTCTGAACTCCCTTTTTATTTAGATAGTGTTTCAAAAACTAGACCGCAACAGTCTATAATGCATCTTTTCAATACCTCCTCATCGGAGGTAGAAAACTAAAACTAATAGAAGACACTTCTGATCAGGCAAGCTGTGCAAGTCACTGCATTTTCTATAACACTGTCCTGCAAATATTTCAGAATAAAAGACTTGTGTTAACAAATAATTCTGTCCACAGAAAAAAATTAGGGCTTTTATTTTTAAACGGAAACAGGAAGTGTTGAGTTAAAAATAAATAGGAACTTTTTTCATGTCAGTGACATATTCTACAGACATTGAAACTGTAGTAATGTTGCTGGTATGATGTCAATATTCGATCAAAAGAACATTTTCACTGTCTGTCGTTGCTGTGAACCGCACGGCACGCAGAAAAAAAAGGGAAAACCTCGATTCTCTGGAAGAGACACAGATGAACCGCGCTGCTCACACGTTCAGAACTGTTCATCTGTGATGTTTTTTTTTTCCTAAACCAGGTCCTAACCCTAATTACCATGGTTACCAAACATTAACACTTAACTTTAAAAGTTTCTCTAATACAGCCACTGGTGAAAATACTAGAAATACACAATGTATGCTGTGCCGGCAGGGAGCAGATCTTGCGGGTGAAAGCGGAGGAGGACAAGATCCCTCTCCTCGTGGTAGGGAACAAGTCGGACCTGGAGGAGCGTCGGCAGGTATCTGTGGACGAGGCCCGAGGGAAGGCCGAGGAGTGGGGCGTCCAGTATGTCGAGACGTCAGCCAAAACCAGAGCCAACGTCGACAAGGTGCGTCCACACATCTCTACTATAAATTGATGTATTTACAAATTTAGGACATTCATTTTATCATATCAGATTTGCATGTTCCGACTGTTAAAAAGTGAAATTGACTTCTTGGGTTTTTTTCTCCACAGGTGTTCTTCGACCTGATGCGTGAAGTACGAGGCAAGAAAATGTCAGAAAACAAAGACAAAAACGGGAAAGGAAAAAACAAGAAGAACAAGAAGAGCTTCAAAGAAAGATGCTGTTTACTTTGAGATCTTCATGGACCTTAAAACAACCCACAATACAACTGTTAAGTTGGGGAACAAAGCAGAGTGTCCTTGCCATTGTCATTCAAATGAAATTTGATCTTTTTTAATAGTTTAGTGTTTAGTATCTCAACCACTCTTTTTAGTTTTTAATGAATGAATGAATGAAAGTTGCTGTTTCATTGGAAGATAACCACTGTTGTGACTGTGACTCGGACTGCAGTGCTTGATGGCTCATAGGAAGCCAGTGACCAAACTGCCACTGACACTAACTCTGCTGCTCAGACATCCTCCACTGTTCAACTCAGCGATCATACTGCCTTTGACTTTGGTTCAGTGTGTTTTACACCACAATTGTTGAGTCTTTGTCAAGTAAAACAGTGCTCTTAATTTCTTTACCTGCTCTTAATCTTAACCTGCATCATTCTTAGTCTATGTTAGTATAGACCCCTCAACTCTATGTTCATCCATTTACACGGAACTCTAATGCTGCTGTCTGTCTTATTTGTGATCATTTCTGATGACACTTAATGTCTATTGAAGATGTTGGCCTCATTCATTCATTCATCTGTCCAGACTCTGATCTTTACGACTTCAGAGCATATTTGGAATCGCTGTTGAAACATTTTTGAGCCCTTGAGGCTGCTGTTTTTTTTTTAGGATATATGATTTTCTGACCGCAGAAGAATCGGTGCAATCAGAGGACTTGTTGCCATACAGGGTTATTTTTTATTCCACTGTTATCAGGCCTTACATGATTACTGCAAATCAATCTGAAGATGCTGCAGTTTTTCAGGAGGACTGCTGTAAATCACAGAAAAAAAATCAGCTCACAGAGCTTCACGTAGATATTTCAACATCTGTTAGATATTTTGAGGCTGTGAAAAGAATATTGTAATGTGAGTATTTTTTATGTTCATGTAATCTGGCCCTTCCCACCCTTCTCATAGTGCAGATTACTTCCTGTTTTACAAGACTGTTGAAGTTTACAGTCTGTACCATGGACTGTATATAAAGAAGGACGACGCGTTGCTAAAGAGCGTATATTGCCAAGAAGTGAAAGTCAATAACATCAGCGCCCGGCAGCAAAGCTATGCTTCCGCCATTTTGGACTGAAAGCGACTACCGTAAAACGTCCGCCTAAAAAGTGCCGTACAAAAGTCAAACAAAATGATTTCTATTCTATGTCATATCCTACCGAAATGGCCTGTGTTGAACGTTAAAATATTATAAATATAAGCGTTTTCAGTCAAAAATGAGGTCTGTTTCGTCTCTTTGCTTCTGTACTCTTTGGCGTCACCACTTCCTCCCACTGTATAGAAGTGAAGCCAAACTATCCCGGATACGGGAGCTGCCATCTTGAGATTTGACGTCACTTGGAGCAAGAGTCTGCGCAGTAGTGATCGGGCGGTGGAGCCGCGGTATCGAGGTCACCCGCCCGAACCAATGGCGAGACTCACAGCTGTCAATCATGACATTTCACCCCCTTTTTATAGCATCAAAAAACTAATTGAAACCAAGCTTATCAGAAAAATGAACACTTGAACAAACATCAGCGTGATAAGAACTACCTTAAATGACAGAAACCATCTTTGGGAAAAATGTATTTGGCGTATACTTTGACTTTTTAGTTTGGCTCATGTCCCATCTGCTAACACATAGGGGGACCTATACTGCAGCCATCCACCAGGGAGGGTGGTCAAGATGTTTTGGCTTCACTTTTGGGGAGCTGTCATGTCGTCCATCTTTATATACAGTCTGTACTGTGAGACAGGTGTTGACAATCCAGGAGGCCATCATGCTTCTGGTCCACGATGGCGTTATAATCAATAATGTCTTTAAACTCTTACAAACTCTGATGTTCTTTTTATTCCTTGGTCTTTTTAATAACATGCACTACATTGCCAATACCTAAGAAGTGGGCTTCATGCTGAATGGAGTCGCGCTGGAGATTTTTAAACAGTTTGTGCCAACAAAATCACATGAAAAAATTGTTTGTGGATGTACAGTATGTATGTTAATTAACTGTGTGTGTGTGCATTTCCCAGAAAATCCTACTACCTTTCTGTGTCTGAGTGGAGCTTTTGAAGAAGGCGTCAACTTCTTAACTGTTGTTTTAATCAAGTGCTACAGTGAACAAGATGTTTCTACCACTGCCTAAAACCATCCTTTGTATCATGTCCTTCCTTTTTCCTTTTACTTCCTACAGCTGTGAGTCTGCTTTTATCTCTCTGCAGTGAGAGTGTTGCCGAATAAATACTTTTTCTTTTCTTTGTAAGTACTGGACATTATTTTGAATATATTCATATGTCACGCTGAACGATCCTAACTTTCATTTTAAATTAGAACCATAGAAAGAGATGATTTTACATTTGATCTAATTGAATTTTGAAACAAAGTTAAGTGAATTGGCATGTCTCCCTCCGCTGGCCGGTGGAGGTAATGCAACTGCCCCCTCTACTTACTGTATGGGCACTGTACAGTTACTTTGGCATTAGCCACTGAAGTGAAATGTTATGCTTGTCATTTGTTGTTTCCTTTGGGGCATTCTGTGCCCCAGTTTAGTAAAAAAAAAAAAAAAAAGCAGTTACTCACTTTGCATTGATTGTTCCTCTGCCATCTAGAAAACAGTGCCAGCGGCCTGTTTTTCTTGAATTCGACAGTGATATACTACCCTAGTGTTTATTAACCTTACAGGCTTATCTTACATGGCAGGATGAGTGTAACGTCACCCTCCAGATGAACCAGCCGTGGGCTCTCATTGCCGAACCCCCGAGGGTGGCCGGGTGAGTGGAACTCATTTCACAGCGTGAAAACAGGGCTGAGTACATCACCAGGCAAAGACGAAGTATATATCACTTGGAAAATATTGTTCTTGTGAAGGATGGCAGGAAACATCTTCCCCTTGTTATGTAAAATGAAGGAAATACATACTTTTAGTGTGCATGTCCTCTATAGCTAAACATGAGCAGCACAGGGCCTTTCCAAAGAGACGTGACCAAAATCTAACTTTAAAATGCTTTTAATATGCCTGTAGTATTTCTACAGGGACTTGTTGGTGTCTCTCTGACTCAAAAGTGAGTTTATAGTGACCTTATTCAGCTTTATTTTGAAATCTCCAGAACTATTCTGTAGGAATGGATGGTTTGCCGTCTTTTTCAGCACTATTTTAGCATAAAATTCTGCAGTAATCACAATGTTTTTGGCATCATTTGGCAAAAAATCCATAATAACCTTTCAGCATATTGTAATTAAAGTGTTCGGAGAGAAAAATAGACTTCTGCACCTCCTCATGGCTCTGTTTTCAGGCTTTAAAAAAATCTAGCCTGACGGGAGACTTTGGCCAATTACAGGTCATTTCAGAGAGAGAGCGTTCCTATTGGCTGTTCATTCAACAGAGGCAGCTGTCAATCACTCACAAACTCCGATCAGACGGTCAAACTAGGCAGCGCTGATCAAATATGAATCAATATTCTGTTACTGTAATGCCTATTTCTCGCCTCAAATGTTTGTGTACTGTTTTACTGTAAAATGAGAAAGTCTGTGACCTGGCAGCCATGTTGAGATCAGTTGAGGAAATACCAAGTACTGCCCACCAGCTGGAGCAAACTCTCATTTTACAGCTAAACATCGGAGTTTGCGAGTGATTGACAGCTGCTCAGAGACGGCAGGCTCCAGCTCGGCTCTGATTGGTTGTTTTCCTCCAGTCTGTGAAATCTTGCAGATTCCATTAGGAGCACCTACTGTCAGGATATTGTGACCGTTTTATAAAAATATTTTTTTTTAATCATTTGCTCCAATTCTATCCACTGCAGCTTTAGGTCTAAGGCTGCAACCAATGATTATTTTCATTGTCGGTTAATCGCTCGATTATCTTACATTAGTTGTTTGGTCTATAAAATGTCAGAAAATGGTGAAAAAAGTCAATCAGTGTTTCCCTAAGCCCAATATGACGTCCTCAAATGTCTTGTTTTGTCCACAACGCAAAGATATTCAGTTTACTGTCATAGAGGAGTAAAGAAACCAGAAAATATTCACATTTAAGAAGCTGGAATCAGAGAATTCTTACTTCTTTCTTCCTTAAACGATGACTCCATCCGATTAATCGATTATCAAAATAGTTGGCGATTAGTTTAATAGTTGACTAATCGATTAATTGCTGCAGCTCTAATTAATTGGTGGCAACCCTCAAATGTCCCTCATGTCCTCAAATCAATCGCCTATTTGTTGGCAATGCAGCAGAGAAAAGACTCTTCTGTATTCTGTATACTCTTCAAGTATTGACACCAGGTAAAATCCTTAAATTTAGTGCTCACCTTTTTAAAAGGGAGGGTGCAGCGAGGAAATGCTGTGAGCCACTGTTCCACATTTACTGCATGCCTCTTATATATAAATATATATAAACAAACTAATCCCTGTAGCAGCATTTCCACCAGAGGAGCTAAACATGTCACAGCTCTGATAAGCACATTTACCTGCCTGACACTCACCTCTGTGGGTTTCCATTCTCCCCCCCTGCACCTCTAAGTAGGCAGATTAGGTGGTCCGTTAAACCCGCAGGAAGGCACTTATTTAGAAATATATGAAAGGGCAAAGTGAGCCAGGCTAATGACCGATGCAGTGTCACTGGCGCACTCTCGGGTCTTTTATCATTCTGTAGAGAGGGCCCCCGTCCTCTGAGTAACCCTCGTTATATCTGAGCTAATGTTGGGGATGAGCATGTTCGTGTGATAAAGCACCATCACAGTCATTCATTATACAGAAAGAGAAACAGACTCAGTGGAATTGTGCTCGACCTGTAAGATGAATGCAACGGACAGAGAATAACTCCTATTTTAGTGACTGTGCCATGTCCTGCTTTCTGCATGGTGCGTCTCAAGAGACGGGGGAACTCATGGTTCACTCTTTGACCATGGGATGGCACTGTTGGTTTTCTGTAGAGCCGGTTCTGCTGTTCTGCATCATTAGTGCTCTCACTGTGCTTTCCACTGCTGGAATTCATTCAGTGGTGACTATACTGAGTGACTGAATGGCATTGATGGAATGTATGAGTTCATGGTGGAATTAATGAATAGTTTATATTTATAAGTATGTTTTTTTTCAATTATAACAAACTATCACATCATTAGCAATAACATTAGTTAAATCTTTCTATTTTATTTATCTTATAAATCATGAACAACTTTGCTTGGACAAAGACAGTTAACATTACCTTACGTTTTACCTTTACCACGTAAAACATCTCAAACTTAAAGGTGCTATTGATAACATTCAGCCACTGGTTGTCACATTCTCCCTCCCCTGTTCCATTGCATTTACTTCACAACAAGTCGTTGCCAGAACCTAACCGTCAATCTCGAAGACGACAGATAATCAAAACATTCATTTTTCAGGAAAAGCCATACTTTTATTTGGCATCTTTCTAAAAATCTCTGAGGATGTATTAATTAAAAAAAATATATTTGTCCTTTAATGAAGAAGAAGAACAAATCATCTGTATTATTCATTTATGAAACAATAACTTTTATTAATAGGGCTGTCAAAGTTAATGTGATAATAACGCGTTAATGCAAATTCGTTTTAATGCCACTTATTTCTTTAACGCATGAATGCAATCGATCAGGCTCAGTTTTAAAGCTAGAATGAAGATACTAGCATCATATGAAACTAGAAAACCTAAGTAATCTATTGGTACCAACCCTGTCATGCTTGTTGCGAAGTAGGCTAAATAACGCTGTTTTTACCTGTTGGGCTTGAGTTTGCCATGTTATGATTTGAGCATATTTTTTATGCTAAATGCAGTACCTGTGAGGGTTTCTGGACAATATTTGTCATTGTTTTGTGTTGTTAATTGATTTCCATTTATAAATATATACATAAATTTGCATAAAGCAGCATATTTGCCCACTCCCATGTTGATAAGTGTATTAAATACTTGAAAAATTTCCCTTTAAAGTACATTTTGAACAGATAAAAAATGTGCAATTAATCTTGATTAACTATGGACAATCATGCCATTAATCGCGATTACATATTTTAAACGATTGACAGCCCTGAAATTACCAAAACAATCATTTTGGACCCGCCAAAAGTTTTTAAATGATTAATTGATAATAATTTTTCTCAGGAAAAGTTCTTTAAAAACTCAGTGGATGTATTATTTTGAAAAAAAATATTTGTCTACATAAAAATGTCATCACTAAGACCTTTAATGAAGAAGAGCAAATCATCTGTACCATTGATTTATGACACAAATAACATCTATTATATATTCATGTGTATCAAAGTAAATCATTTACTGACAGTGTCAAAAGAAAGTTTTGAAAAAAAATAACAGTTATTGTTAACTTTCTACACCAACTGCAGCAGTGATCTTTAACACTAAACCACCAGATGACATCAGATCACACAAATGTCAGATTTGACCATATTGCCGTTGTTGGCATCATGTCAGTGGCTTTAGAACTGAGCGATGTCTCGCTGCTGTTATCGCTGTCAGAAGAAGAAAGCAAACCTATTTGGACTGTCATGAAACAATACTTCTTCTCCCTCCACTGTGAGGCTGTAATAGCAAAACTATCAGCCGCTTCACTCTGTAGCACAAATGACTGTCAGTGGGAGAAAGAAAGAAAGGAAGAAAGAAAGAAAGCCTGTTTGAAACTCTTATTTTCTCTGCCATTCAGTGAGGAGCTCCCTCTGCAAATCCTCAGTGCAGACGCTGTCCTCATATGTTCTCCTCTCTGTGTGTGTGTGTGTATCTATGTCAGCAGCAGTGTAGGTATCTACTGTACCAAAGATCCACTGTGGTTAACCATGTAATGACTCACCACATCCATGTAATAAATTGAAGCTCCTTCATACATGTTGAGCTTAATTCTTTAATGAACAATTAGATATAAAGTGTTAACGGTCAAATCAGAGTATTACTTCATTAGTATTAAAGGATACAGATGAGTGTGTTCATCTCAATGGATACATTCATCTTCATGGATTTTCAAATTGTCCCTTAATTAATTAATTAATTAATTAATTAATTAATTAATTAATTAATTAATGAATCCCAGAGATGTTTGCAC